>JACEEZ010006284.1:295000-297500 GCA_016584305.1 Chionoecetes opilio | reverse complement strand
GATAGCCTCACAACAATGTCACGCTGCCTGTACGTATGTGTCATGACGGTCGTAAGATGGTCACGATGGAGTCATGACAGCTGTAAGACTATGTCACGAATGGAAAATAAACGGTAATTTTGTCGTCACGATAGAGCTACGATAACCACGACAGTGCCATGACGGTGCCATGAACGTATCACGATAGCGTCAAGAGCTAGCAACATGCCTCACACGTGGGTAGGGGTTGCCATGGTGATGGAGAAGGAAGGGGGGCTAGAGATGAAGGTGGTAGAAACGGTTGTGTTGGTGATGGGGAAAGGGGGAAACGGGTGTTGGTGGGGAAACGGGGGGGAGGGGGGTTGGGGATGGAGAAGGCGTGGTGTTGGTGGGGATGTGAGTGGTTAAAAGGGGGTTGGGGGTGTCACCACGTGGTGATGGGAGTAGTGGGTAGGGAGTGTCACCACGTGGTGGTGGGAGTAGGAGGAAGGGAGTCGAGGGGGGAGTGTCACCACGTGGTGATGGGAGTAGGGGGATAGGGAGTCGGGGGTGGGTGGAGATGAATGAGAAAGGGGGGAGAAGACGGAAGGGTGTGTAAAAAAGGGGGGGAAGGCAGGGATGAAGGAGCGTAACGGTTTCTTATCGTCACGATAGACATACGATGATCACGATAGTGTCACAAAGCTGCTACATAGATAACGATAACGTCACGATAGACTTACGATAGCGCTGCGTTGGGTACAAAAGTCGGGGAGCTTCCCGATTTTTTAGTGCACGCACTAACTTTTCGTGGCCTCGGCCGAGCGCGTCACGAGCGTCACGATTGGTCACGATGGACCCATAACCAGTACCATGACGGCGCTGCGCATTGCATTGTTGGCACGTTCGTGGTTCCATTATGGAATGTGTGAAGGGGGCTTTAAGCAAGATGAGCAGCTCGGCCCGCCGCTATCCCCACAAACATCACCGACACCATCGTGTTACCGTGCTTGTCGTCACCACAGGACGGCGTGGTGCTGAACACACTAACTTAACTCATTGAACCTACTCACCTCAGTGATTACAGACTCTTGAAAGCAATTTCATTAAACGTCGCACAGTGGATGAAATATATACGGCTTCTCTACAAAAGGACGATGAATAAAACAACGTATTCATCGAGAAGCGTCGATGCTGTTTCAGGCAAAGTTGGTGCCTCCCTGTGTCGGCGGGAGCAGTTTTTCCATATCGGGCCGGGAGATCCACGACCTTGAACGCCGCATCGTGAACATCATGGCAATCATGGAATGTTGTGTAATGTGTCCGCGATGGTGTGGCCGTGAGGAAACACAACAGCATGCTTCTGGTCGTGGCCTGGGCGCCGCCCGCCCACCATGGCAGTGTGTGCTGCTAATGCATTAATCTTGGGTCCCAGGCACAGCTCGGCACAATAAGTTTCATTGTTCCCATTTTAGTTGAGAAAGGTCAAAGAGCGACGGTAAATTTGCCGAAAATCATTCTTTTTAATTGGAGTGAAATGGCAAGGCCGGAAATAGTCTAGCACGATGTGAACTAGCCCCGGGCTGAGCCAGCGATCCCAAGCCTTTAAAACACTGACCTCCACGCCATAGACAGACGCGCCGGTGAATCATATACATGACGCATATTTATTGCAGACCTTCAGTCATCTTATGATTAGATAAAGAAAAAGTAGGAGTAAAATTCACATTTCACCGATGCTCCTTCCTGCACACCATACTCCACTCCCATTCCTCATCCCTTCACCCCATCACTGCCTTGCCATTCCACGGTCAGCCTTTCCCTGCCACACAATCTTGCCGCCTCCACGACCCCGCCTTGGAGGGACGCACCGGCTTGTCAGGCGGCGAGGGTTGAGGCGTGAGGCGGGTATGTACGTACACCCCCCACCGCATCCTCCCCTTGCTCCATCGCCTCAAAAATGAATACTCCCCATGGTCCCACTAATACGTGCCAGTTAAATAAATTGATAAATAAATACGTTGTCTCCATTGAAATATTTAGAGCGGCAGCACGCGCGGCAATGTAATGAATGTTGAATAATGAGAAGCGATCTGGGTCGCCTTCACTCAGCCAGGGGGTGAAGGGGGGGCAGGCGGGAAAAAGGTTTACTCTTGTCCAAAAGGAAATTATTCTGGTTGTATATTTTTTCGAATTAGAACGGAGAGAGAGAGAGAGAGAGAGAGAGAGAGAGAGAGAGAGAGAGAGAGAGAGAGAGAGTTTTTCTTTCGTGCGATTGCTTACATTCCTGGATATTTTTTGACATTTTTTCTACTTGCATATATTTCTTTATTGTGTAGGGTGTGAAGAGGGAGGGGACAAAGGCCATTACAATATTACAACCTTCATGAAATAATTTACAAGCAACAACCTTTCTTATACTTCTTTCTTTCCTTTCTTCCTGTACTAATCCATCCTCATCCCTTACTTCCTGTTTTCCTCTTCCATCTCATTTCATCCCATCTGTTTCTTTACCACTTCATTTCTCTTCTTTCTTTCTTTC
>JACEEZ010006284.1:275000-285000 GCA_016584305.1 Chionoecetes opilio | reverse complement strand
ATAAAGCTTCCAAAATGGCTAAGAAACATGCCACACTTTGATTTGTCTCATATTATTGATGCAGTAGTCACGCAATGCCATCAAGACCCATTTCATGATGAAAAAAAATTGGTCATATGTTATTCTTACGAGCATGAATATTGTCATTTTGGTAATTGTGAACGTGTGTATGTTTGAGGCTTTACTGTAAGCCACTGTAATGGTTGAAGTCAAAGTGACATTCCATACCTTCATAGCAATGGTGAATTATATCACTTCAGGTTTATACTATTTTTACGTTTTTTTTTCTCTCTTCATACTGTATGTTATCTTCTTTTTCACATAAAAATTCAGATAAGCTCGTTTTAAATGAAAATAAAGCGAAATAGACTCTGGGCCGAGACTGCATTGCGGAAAAGATCAATTATATGAATCTTCTGAAACTCAGGCAAACACAGGATGGGCCTTAACGTCCATGTGTGGCATAACGCTGCCAGTCACGTCACGTTGAAGAAAATTTTCCATCAACCCGTTTACCCTTCTACTCATTGGTAAATGAAGGTGACCAAGGCTTTAATATCTGAGGTAGAAAAGGAGGAAGGTGATGTAAAGGAAGAAGAGGCAAGGGAAGGATACGAAGGAGCATAAGAGGAGAGGTGAGGGCTGGAGGGCAGAGCTGCTGGAAAACACTTCACACTGTATTCGTGGTTATCACATGACGCTTGATACAAATATATGTTTTAGACATTGATTGACATGTCCATTTGACATTTCTTTTATGAGGTCGAAATATCTTCATGACCAAATGACCTCCATATCAATCAACATGGTACCAGATAACCAGCAGGCTGTGTGTGTCTATTTACCTAGTTGTATTTACCTATAAATAGTTGTATTTACAGGGCCTGAGCTACACTTGTATGGTCACGTCTACATATCTACATTTTTATCATTCATCCTTAGTCCTTAGTATTGGCCGAAGCCACCATATCGGGAGGCGGAGCACAACCCCCAGCTAATACCTATAATCCATTCACTGCTGGGTGGACAGGGGCTCGGGTTTTAAGGAGACCGCCCATCTTTCTCCGCCTCGCCCGGGGATGGAACCCAGGATTTCTCGGTTGTGAATCGAACGTGCTAACCACTACACTACGGAGTACTCGTGTGTGTGTGTGTGTGTGTGTGTGTGTGTGTGTGTGTGTGTGTGTGTGTGTGTGTGTGTGTGGGTGTGTGTGTGTGTGCGCGTGGCTATCGTGAGAAGGGGGTGTGGGTCGGGCGAGTGTGGGTGGTGATTTGGCTTGTCGGTGACCCACAGTGTGGTGGCCCTCCACGCTAACCCCCAAGTGTTGGTTCCTCAACTTATTAAAACATGCAGTTGGTGTTGATGCTGTAAGTATCGTCGTTGTTATCATTACCATTGTTTTCATTAACATCTTCATTTTCATCATCGTCACTATCTTTCATCATCATCATCTCATCATCATCACGTGCTCCCCCGTAGCCGCAGAAATCCGCTATGCGAACTCAAGGGTTTAACAACCGTATTACCACAACTGAATCCGTTGTGTTTCGCTCGCTGATTTATTCCATTTTTCGGGGTATTTGTTTTTATTAATGTTAGCGAAGGATGTTAGAGAATGATGCACATTATGTGTCCATCAACCAAATTTGATAATTTTATTTTAATTCCATTTGGGATATTATTGTTTAATTCGCTTTCATTCCTATTATTTGCTTCAAATCACATACCAATTATTTTCTATTAATATGGATGGCTCCATTCTTCCCCGCCGGGAACATTGTATTCGTTTTAATTAATTTTCTTTTGTAATCAAACTTTTCGAACTTGTATCGGCATTTTTTCGTGCTGAGCCTTTACTATTCCTGGGGGGGTCTGTCTTGCCATCGTGGCCCCCTAACCACATGTGTGTGTGTGTGTGTGTGTGTGTGTTTGTGTGTGTGTGTGTGTGTGTGTTTGTGTATGTTTGTGCGTTTATTTATAAGTGTGTTGTGGTGTATACTTGTGTGTTTGTTTGAATGCTTATGTGTGTGTATGTTTGTGTTTGTTTGTGTGTGTGTATATTTGTGTGTGTGTGTATGTTTGTGAGTGTGTTTGTGTATGTGTAATCGTATTTGTGTATGTTTGTATGTTTGTTTTTGTAAGTTTGTGTGTTTTTGTTGTGTGTGCCTGTGCCTGTGCCTGTGCCTGTGTATTATAATGTGCGTGTGTGTGTGTGTGTGTGTGTGTGTGTGTGTGTGTGTGTGTGTGTGTGTGTGTGTGTGGTGTGTTGTGTGTGTGTGTGTGTGTGTGGTGTTGTGTGTGTGTTTTGTGTGTGTGTGTGTGTGTGTGTTGTGTGTGTGTGTGTGTGTGTGTGTGTGTGTGTGTTGCTAAGTGATGTGCAGCTCTCCTTTAACCGTTAGATGAATCACCGACATTTTTTTTTCCTGAATATAAGTTTTATCGGTAAAAATGTCAACACTCAGACTGTGCGTGTCTGGAGTGGTCAACAGGTAGCGAGTGAGGCGCCTGGACGGCCGGTACCTGGTGCGGCTGTGGCCTGATTGTCTGATGCATAGGTGTGGCGGCGCGGCCCTCAGCACAGGCCTGGTGCGGCGCGGGGAGGCAGGGGCTGTGTTTATGAGTGTACACAAGGGGGGGGGGGGAATGCTGGCCTCCCCCATGGCAAGGCAAGGTGACGATCCTGTGGTGCCGCGTGCCGGTGTTATGCCGGTGACCGTAACACACACACACACACACACACACACACACACACACACAACACACACACACACACACACAACACACACACACCACACACACACACACAACACACGCACGCCGCACGCAGCACGCACGCACGCACCGCACGCACGCACGCACCACACACACACACACACACACCACACACACACACACACACACACACACACACACACAACACAAAACACACACCACACACACACGCACGCACGCCGCAGCACGCACGACACACACAACACACACACAGATACACACACACACAGATACACACATACGTACACACGCACACAGATACACACACACACACACACACACACACACACACACACAACACACACACACACACACACTGACACTTACAACACACACACACACTGACACTTATACACACACACACACACCACACACACACACACACACACCCACACACACACCACACCACACACACACACACCACACACACCACACACACACACACACACACATTATTCAACACCACCTTAACTTTTTTCGAAAGACAAAATTGGCTTAAGTCTTAGTAATAGAAGGGCACAGACACGCTTGCAAGAATCCCCTAATCATCCTTGCATTCAGTAGTGACTACATACATACCGCCGCGCCACTATCCATGCCCCTCTACTGACCTATAATTGAGGTATTGTTGTGACGCCCTGATGGTGATGGCGGCGTGCGTGCCACTCCTCACCCAACAATAGTGACGCCACAACTTTTCTTTTGCACGCGAGCCAATAACGTGTTATTACTGCACGAAGGGGAGACAACTGTTTGTATTTTACTCTTCAAATGGTAACGGTGAACAATGGACCCTCAGGTGTAGTGATGAGGATGACTCTTTGTAAGGATATAGGTGATGACTTCTCTTTAATATCTTGGAATACTTTCAATCTAAATCGCGTTATTCATGCAACATTACCAAACATCATTTACGGACCCTGAGGTGGGGAGGAAGAAAGAGAGAGAGAGAGAGAGAGAGAGAGAGAGAGAGAGAGAGAGAGAGAGAGAGAGAGAGAGAGAGAGAGAGAGCTGTGGGACGAACAAAGAAGATGGCGAGAGGGAGGTAGGTATGTGTGAGGAAGAAAAAGAAATGAGAAAGAGGGAGTACATGTGTGTGGGGAGGGAGGGAGGAGGGGAGGGATGGGAGGAGGAGGAGGGAATGTGAGAAAGTTTTAATCACTCGTCCCGTCTCTAATTAGGTCTGCATCCTATTTTCCTTGTCGGCCGTTTACTTGCGGTTGTTTTCTGTCTGTTTGTCCTTTGCTATGAACTTTTATGTCTCGGCTATTTGTTCCGTTTTTGGGTTTTAAGTTTTGTCTCACCTCGTGCATTGTTTTTCAACTTTTTCCTTTTTCCTTTGTTTTTTCGCTTCAGCTTTCGCCTGTACTGTTTCCTCTCGCCTGGTCATTGTCTCGTTGTCTCTGCTCTCATCTCCCATTTTTTCGTGGTATTGCCTTGTGTCTCACGTTTCCTGCAGCGGCGGGCAGACCAAGGTGTTTTCTGATGTCTTCTCTTGGCAGATTAGATGAAAAAAAAATGATCACGTAATCTTCGGGTAAATGTCTCTATTTTTTCCTTTCTCGCGTTTCTTTTTCTTCAATCCTCGCTTGTGTTTTTTTCTTTCCATATTTCTTCCTTTTCTTATGTTTCCCTATTTTCTTTCGAGATGTTTCAGATGTCTTTCTTGATTTTTTTCTGTGCTTGTCTGTCTCTTGTCTTTGATATCTGTTTGCTTACTGTGTTTTTTAGACAGACGCGGTTTGCTGTCTGTTATCGGAGTCAAAATTTTTCGCCGCGTCGGAAAAAATATATAATCAATGGAAACCCGTTTTCTTTGATCCTGTAAGACAAAGGCAACAAGGGAAGAGGCGTAGAGAAGGCAAAGGCACACGAAAAAGAAGATGAGTAGGAGGAGGAGAGAAGAAGGCGAAGGAGGAAGATAAATTGTACAACAGCAAGAGGAGTAGAAGGCGTATAGGACAGGCTCAGCAGGGGGAGGAGGGGGCAGAGGGAGAGAAAAGAAAGAGGAGGAGGAAAGGATAAGTGGAAGGAAATGTAGGAGTGGCGGAGGAGTAGGAGGCAATAAAGAGGTCGTTGTGAGTTTCCTTGATAACATCCATAGTGATCATGAGAGAGAGAGAGAGAGAGAGAGAGAGAGAGAGAGAGAGAGAGAGAGAGGGGGAGAGAGGAGAGAGAGAGGAGAGAGAGGAGAAAAAGAAAAAGAGAGAGAGAGAGAGAGAGAGGAGTGAGGAGAGAAGAGAGAGAGAGAGAGAGAGAGAGAATACTGAAATATATACATTCATACGTACAAGCATACATTCTTATATAATTACGTATATACATGCAAACACAGACAGACAGAGAGACAGACAGATATATATATATATGTAATGTATACATGCATACATTCAAAGACTCATACAAACACATACATACATGCATTCGTACGTACATGCGTCTACCTGGAAACATACATACACTCACACGTATACATACGAGTACATACGTACATACATACATAAATATATAACTGTAAAGATCCACCGAGACTGAAGATTAATAGATTTTTTGGCTCATTAACTTTTTTCTCCTAAGTTTCCCTTCCCTTGCTCCCCTTCCATCCTTCTCCTCCCTTCCCTGGCCCATCCATGTTGCCATCCCACCACACAACCTGCGATCACGGTGTTGTTGTTGTTGTTGCTGTTGGTGGTGGTGGTGGTGGTGGTGGTGGTGGTGATGGTGATGGTGATGGTGGTGGTGGTGATGGTGGGGGTGGGGGTGGTGGTGGTGGTGGTGGTGGTTGGGGATTAGAGTAGCAACCGTGGTGGTGAGTGTGGTGTGTTATGAGTTTTGTGGACAAAGGGGGGGAGAGAGAGAGAGAGAGAGAGAGAGAGAGAGAGAGAGAGAGAGAGAGAGAGAGAGAGAGAGAGAGAGAGAGAGATAGAGAGACTATACATGAAATGGAGTAATCAAACAGTGTACTATTGGGAGGTAGGATGTAAAGGAAGCAATACATGTGTGGAGGGAGATAGCACAATGGACTCCTTTACCTCCATCCTTCCTTTTTTTCTCCCCACACTCACCTCATCCTCTTATTACACCGCCTCTCTACTCCTCCCTTCACTCCATCTCTCTCCTCCCGTTATCTCTCCATCTTTTCTTCAGTCACCTCCTCCCCTACACTCCTCCCTCACCCCTCCACCCCTTCCTGCACTCTGCCCGCCGTGAAGGTAGGCATCGGTGGTCGTGGAGGCATCGCGTCATGCACTTTCGCTTCTTTGGGACACGCGGGAGCATCATTGTGAAAGGTTTTAGTGCTGCCGCGCCAGTCCAAGGCCAAAATACCCTGAAAACTGAACCTCATAGTGTTTTTTGGGGTTTTTGCTTGCCGGGTTACCACTTTCCCCGCGGGAAAACGGCCTTTTCCCCGGGCTCACGGGCCTTCGGGTTTCCCGGAAAAAAAAAAAAACAGGGGGGTTTTTCAGTTTTTATTGGGTTTCATTTGGTAAAATTTTTCCCCGGAGAGAGAAAAAAAAAAGGGGAAAGCAAGGAAAAGATTTCAAAAGGAGAGGAAAAAAAGAGGAGGGAGGAGAAAAAGAGAAAAGAGAGGGGGAGAGGGGAGAGGAATGAAGGAGAAAGAAGAAAAGGGAGAGAGAGAGAGAGAGGAGAGAGAGAGAGGAACACAGTGCGGGTTCACGACAGGGCATTTATTTTGTAAAGGAAAGGATAAATTTGGGAGGAAGGTCAGGAAGATAATTTAAAAATTTGTGCCACAAAAAACAACAAACTGACAACAACAACGTCTACTACTATAGTATCCCTTCTACTACTACTATTTTACTACACAAAAAAAACCCCAACACAAAAAAAACCCCCACAAACCCCCCCCCAAAAAAACACACAAAAACACACACACAACACACACACACCACACACACACCCAACAAACACACCCCACCACACACACACCCAACACACACAACACACAACACACACCAACACACACACACCACCAAACAACACCCAACCCCAAACACACCAAAAACACCCAAACACACACACACACCACACACACCCCACACACAAAAACACACCAACAACCCCACAACACACCACACAACAACACACCCAACACACAAAACACAAAACCCCAACTAAAACACTAAAACACCCCACACACACAAAACCACACACACACACACACACACCACACACCACACAACACACCAACACACCCCAAACACACACACACCCACAACAAAACACACCACACACACACACACCCAACCACACACACACCCAACACACCCCCACACACCCCCAACACACACCAACCCAACCACACACACCCCACACACACACACACACACAACACACAACACACACACACACACACCAACAAAAACACACCCCAACACACCACCCCAACACACCACCAAACACACACACCCCAAACCACACACCACACACACCAACACACACAAAACACACACACACACACACCCACACACACACACACAAAACACCCCCAACACCACACAACACAAACACACACACACACCCCACACACCCCCACACACACACATAAAAAAAGGGGTTTATGAGGAAAGGGACTCACTGTTTTGCTGCCCCCGGGTTTTCGGTATTTTTTTTTCATTATCTTGCCCCCCCACCCCGGCATTTTACCCTTTTTTTGCGGTAAATTTGATCCCGCCACTTATCAACTTAAATGCACTCCGCTATTCAAAGCAGATAAAGATAAATCAACATCCAAATAATCAAGCAGTTATCGGTGTTGCTGGGCAGGCCTCGCACAGTGGCGGCGTGCAGGCTACCAGTGCAGCTCACTGACACGGCATTTATTTTGTCAGGAAGGATCAAGTTGAGGAAGGATCAGGAAGGATCAATTAACTTGTGCCACAACAACAACAATACTGACAACAACAACGTCAAATATAATTTATTTTATAATTCTATACAAATTTACTACTACTACTACTACTACAAACTATACTACACTACTACTACAAATACTACTATTTCCCTACTATTACACTACTATAACTTTCATATATTTTATCATCATTATCTGTTATTATATTCATTATCATAATTACCACGTTATTGTAAATATCATTATTATCATCGTTATCATCATTATTATCATCCGTTTTATCATTATTGTTATTATTTATATTATCATTATTGTTAAATTTGCTGTCGTTGTCTTTGTAAGTAGAAGTCCACCACCACCACCACCACTACTACCACCACCACTACCACCACCACTAACACCACCACCACCACCACTACTACCCCCAACCACCCACCACACCCCCAACCCCACCACCACCACCACCACCACCACTTTTGGATAAACCACCACCACCCCCAAACCCAAAAAACACCACCAAAACCCCCCAAAACCACAACACCCCACACCACCACCACCACCCCCACCACCACCACCCCCCACCACCCCCAAACCACAACAACCACCACCACCACCCCCAAACCACACCACCACCACCAAACCAAACCCCCAAACCAAACCACCACCCCCCACCAAAATTTTTTTACAAAAATGCTAGATGAATAAAATGTTCTAATACACTTTTTCTCTATTACAGGTAAGTGTGTGGCGCCATCTAGGAGGGGACAGCCGGGTGAGTCAGGGTGGCGGGAAGGAACAAAGGAAATGCAGGAAAAAAGGATAGGAAGAATATAGTAAGAGCAAATAGGTCCGTGTATACATTTTCCTTCTTTCTTTCCCTTCACCTCCTTTCCCCCCCGGGTTTTCTCCCATACCTCCCCCCAAAAATTTTCCTTTTCCCATTTTATCTCCATTCTCTCCTCTTTTCTCTTAACCTCCTTCTTTCCTTCTCAAGTTCCTTCTTTCTTCCTCTCCTCCTCCTCGCCCTCCTCCTCTATCATCCTTCTTGTGTGCACCATTTTTTTCCCTCTCTTGGCGTCCCTTCCTTCTCTTCCTCTTCTCCTTCTCCTCTCATCCTCCTTTTCTCCTTCCCCGCAAAGATGGTAAGAGGCAGAGGGAAAGAGGAGACTCGAGTCAAAATAATTAATCATAAATAAAGCTGATTACCGAACGTAACTGACCCGGTGGGCTGGAGGGAGGGAGGGAGGGAGGGAATTAGGGACGGGGGAGGCAGAGACGTGAATAATGAACTGAGGGAAGCCAGGGAAGAAAATGGAAATACTGTTCCTCGCACGCCTTCCCCCCAGCCCCCATTTCCACACCCCCCCGACTTCTTAGTGGTGAACAAACTCCTCTTTTTCCCCCTCCTCCCCTTCTCTCTCCTTTTCTTTTTCTCTCTCTCTCTCTCCCCCCTATCTTTCTCTTTTTTTTCTTTTTTTTCCTTTTTCTCCCTTTCTTTTTTTTCCCCCCGCCCCCCCCCCATCCTTTTTTTTGGTTTTTTTTTACCCCTTTTTCCCTTTTTTCCCCCTTTTTTTTTTAACCCCCCCCCCAAAAAAAACCATTTTTTAAATAAATAAAAATTTTTCCTTTTTCTTTCCCTCCTTTTCTGGGGCCCCCTTTTTGGGGGGTTTTTTAAAAAAAAAAAAAAAAAAAAACCCCCCCCCCCCCCCCCTTTCCCTTTCCTTTTTTTTTTCCAAAAATAGGGGGAAAAGAAAAAAGGGGAGGGGGCGGGGGCTAATGTTACCAAGGGGGGAGAGAGGGGGAACTGGAAGGCCCAGAGAAAAAGAAAAACGGGGAAAAGAAATTTTAAAAAAGAGGGAGAGAGAGGGGAGAGAGGAAGAGAGAGAAAAAGGGGAGGAGAAGGGAAGAAAAGAGAAAAGAGGAGAGGAGAGAGGAAAAAAGAGGAGAGAGAGAGAGAAAAGAGAGGGTTGTTTTTTACTAACGGTTTCTCTAGAATGAGGGTTTGATCGGGTTGAGTGATGGGGGGGAAAAGGAAAGAAAAGAATATTTTGGCGAAAATGTATGATGGTGAGGGGCAAGATTTTGTGGTGGTGATAGTGGTGATTATGATAGAAGATTGCAGTGATGATGATAGTGGTGGTGTTTAGTGGTTTTTATGATAGAAGTTTGCCATTTGATGATGATATTTGGTGATGATGGGGAAAAGATTGCAGTGATGATGTTAGTGGTAGACAGAGTAAGTTAATTTTTTTATTGTGTGTATGGTTGTGTGTGGTGGTTTTACATCACAAAGGGCCCGCCAAAAGGGAACAAAAAAAAAAAAGGGGTAACTAAAAGCCCGCTTAGTTGGC
>JACEEZ010006284.1:267500-270000 GCA_016584305.1 Chionoecetes opilio | reverse complement strand
TCTCTCTCTCTCTCTCTCTCTCTCTCTCTCTCTCTCTCTCTCTCCTCTCCTCCTCTCTCTCTCTCTCTCCTCTCTCTCCTCTCTCTCCTCTCTCCTCTCTCTCTTCTCTCTCTCTCTCTTCTCTTATTCTCCCTCGCTTTTTTCTTTCGAGAACCTCTTATCTTCCTTTCGGCCACGGTAAAATTTTCCTTTTTCCCCTCAAATTCTTTTCTGATCATTCTTGACAACTAAGCAGTAAGCCCCCCCACTCTCCTCAACCCTCTCTCTCTCTCTCTCCCCTCGTTTATTCCCCTCTTTTATTCTCTTTCCTAGAAATCTCCCTTTTTCTCCCTCCTAGTCTTTCAATTCCATCACCGCCAACATTTGTATTCTAGCGAGTGAGGGAGGACAGGGAGATAAAGAAGGACCTCACCCCCCTCCTCGCCTTATCACCCCGCCCATCACCCCTTCATTCCAGATCGCCCCTGGTCCCCCCCTCCCTCTTCCCCTCCTTCCATGCTACTCAACACACTTTTCAGCTTACTTAAACAACCTTTCTTTCCTTATATTTCCTTTTCTCGTTGACATGTTCACTCCACTTTTTTTCGGTCCTCCAGCGGTCTTCCTTGGTATCGTTTCTGCCTTCTTTAAACTCTCCTGCCTTTTTATTTTTTATCATCCTCTTCTGTCTTTGTTATTGACTTTACATGTCTTGCTATTTCTTCACCTCGCTATCTTATCTGTCTTATCACCTCTTTAACTTCTCTCATACAGCCTGTCACCCTTAGAGGCACTTTCTTTTACCCTTCACCTTAGCACACCTTGAGCTTTGCGTCAGCTCTATAAAAGCTCTACAACGCTCCTTCCCTCTCTAGTGACTCGTAAACAAACACCAAAACAAGGATAGAGCGTATGTATACCTAACACATTGGCTAGGCGTCACCATTGGAACTTGAAACTTGATAGGAAATGAGAACCAATACAAGTCTAAAACATTCCAACGAGAAAAAAGAGAGAAAAAACTCACCAACCGCCCCCCATCCCTCCGGAAAAAAAGATTGGAGAGAATTGACCCCAAGAAAGGGAAAAAATAGGGCCTGGACACCTTGAACGCCCCGCATAAAAAAGTGAAAAAAGTGGAAGAAAAGAAAGGGAAAACGTTGACCAAGGACCAGCCTCGCCACACTGAATACATCAAGATAAGATTAAGACGAAAAAAATAAATATACACATATTATATATACATATAATACGATACAATTTATATCGAAAACGAATATTCCCTCGAGTATTAAGTCTGGTTTTCCTTGACTGGAACACAAATATTCACTGCATCTAAAATTTAGGTCCAGCGGGTGATTTCGTGGCATTTCCTTCAATTTAGGAGAAACAGTATAGTATAACGTTTTCTCTTATTTTACTGGAAGGCAAAAAAAAGAGGGAGGGAGGGAAGCTAGTGGAAGGACAAGATGGCGGATGAGTGCATGTAGGAAGAGAAGAGGACGAGAAGAAAGAAGTATGTTGGAAGGAGGGGGAAGTAAAGAGGGCACATCCATGGGAGAAGAGGAGGAGGAGGAGGAGGAGGATTGGTGGTGTGTGTGTATGGTAGGGGGAGGATGATAGTGTAGATAAAGTATTTGGGGGGAAGGGAGAGATGAAAAAGAGGAAGGAAGGGAAGGAAGTGTGATGGACCGAAAAATAGCTCAAATGAATGGGTCTTTTTAGCATAACTTTTCTCCCTGACCTCCCATCCTACCCTCTCCCACTCCCCTCCTTCCCACCCCATGGACTATTTCTCTTATATCCCTCTGTTCCCCTCCCCCCTTCTCTCCACCTCCATCCCTTCCCCTCCTCCTCCAGCGTCCATCATTATTTCCAGACCACCCTTCATCCCAACCCCCCATCATGACCCTCCTCCTCCTCCTCCTCCTGCTCTTCCCCCCTCCCCACACACCCTTCCTCACCCTGTTTCATCCTCACTCACACTTACCTTTTTACCTCTGAAACGTTGGCTTAGTAGCGTTACCTTTTTTCAGACTACTTTTCATCCTCTGAAGCCCCCCTCTCCCCCCTGTCCCCATGCCCCCCTCCCCTGACCCCATGCCCCCCCTCTCCCCTGACCCCATGCCCCCCGCTCCCCCTCTCCCATGCCCCCCCCCCCCGCTCCCCTAAGCACCCACTCATCAACCTTAATCCTGATTGGTTCTCTTCCGTATTGACACACCAGCTGCTACTGTGCTGTAGTGTCTGTCGTTTTCGCTATGTTATTGTTCGTTTCTATTTTTTTTTCATCCTATTTTTATGGTTGTTATCTCTAGTGTGTGTGTGTTGTTTTCTCCGCTTCCGTATTACCTTTTATGTTTTGTTTTTCTTTTTTACTTATTTTTGTGCTGTAAACTGCATTTTCTGTATTTGTGCGTGAGTTCATCGCTGCTATTTTGCTTGTGTGTTTGTGTGTGTGTATTGATGTAATCACACACACACACACACACACACACACACACACACACACACACACACA
>JACEEZ010006284.1:247500-262500 GCA_016584305.1 Chionoecetes opilio | reverse complement strand
ACGTTTCAAAGTTTCCTGTACAGTACGAAGCGACACATTACCAAGAAGAGTATGATTTTCCTCCTTCAGTTCTCTGTCTGTAAGGCTAGGATTGGCATCAAGCTGTCGCCTTAACACGCTCCTGGTTCTGTTACACGTTTTTTTTTGTTTCCCAGGTTGTTATTTTGGGAGCGGGAGATTCACCTCTCCGCCAGCCTTAAATCGGCGGATCAAATTTTGCACTGTTCTAAGCTTTAGTCCTTTAAGCTTGCAAATGTCCTTATTATTGATCCCAGCCTTGTAAAGATCAATGATTGCTTGAATCGTTGTGCCATCCGTATGTTTTCCACCCATTATGTAATCCAGCAAAAACAGGCAAAAACACGGGATGTAGGGGAACGCTGCAGGCTATAAGTTCAAAATCATGCAAACTGTCAACCGCCTATGGAGGGAGGAGAGGGAGGGAAACCCTCCCTCCCACACACCGGTGAGTGTGCAAGATGATGTACGTCGCTGTCAGACATACGATTCATGCCTTCTGCATTTTTTGTATAGCTTGGGAAGCAACTTTAAATCTGCGCGGTAAATCTCCATGAACGGATTCTGGCGCAAAGATCATCCGCGCAAGCCTGTATGTAGTAGTAACAATAATAACAACAACAGTACCACCAGTAGTAGTAGTAGTAGTAGTAGTAGTAGTAGTAGTAGTAGTAGTAATAATAATAATATTGATACTAATGCTAATATTGATAATGATGATAATAATAATAATAATGAAAATAATAATAATGATAGTAATAATAATAATAATTTGAAAAAAAATAATAATAACGATCGTACAAAAATGGTAGCAATAATAACAGAATACAGGAATAGTAACGTTCATGATGTTATGAGAGAGAGAGAGAGAGAGAGAGAGAGAGAGAGAGAGAGAGAGAGAGAGAGAGAGAGAGAGAGAGAGAGAGAGAGAGAGAGAGAGGAGAGGAGTGTCGCTATATCGAGGTGATGGTGGTGATGATGATGGTGGGGGGGAAGGGGGCAGCAGGGAGGAAGGAATGAAAGCTTCAATGTTTAATTTTTTAATGAAATGCGATATTTTTTGTGAATCTCCATATTTTTTCAGCTCGAAAATTTCTACGTACATTTTTGTTTTATCCTTTATATTTCACGTTTATTTCTCATTTCAGTGGACATGGCACAGACCTGTTTAATTCAGTCTTTGAATAATTCTAGTTTTTTATATATCTATATTTTGTGACGTGATTGAGACGCAAATAATTAAGTGAAGGAAAACAACCCGTGTGTGTGTGACTGTGTGTGTGTGTGTGTGTGTGTGTGACTGTGTGTGTGTGTGTGTGTGTGTGTGTGACTGTGTGTGTGTGTGTGTGTGTGTGTGTGTGTGTGTGTGTGTGTGTGTGTGTGACTGTGTGTGTGTGTGTGTGTGTGATGTCTGTGTGTGTGTATGTGTGTGTGTGTGTGTGTGTGTGTGTGTGTGTGTGTGTGTGTGTGTGTGTTATTTATCCATGAAAAAAAATCTCAGGGAGCAGTGAGGATTCGAACCGGCTATCACAGAATGGCAGGCCGGCGCTCTATTCACTTGTCCATCGTGGCGGTGTGTGTGTGTGTGTGTGTGTGTGTGTGTGTGTGTGTGTGTGTGTGTTGTGTGTGTGTGTGTGTGTGTGTGTGTGTGTGTGTGTGTGTTCATAGAATGTATATATGTAATGAAAACACAGGTAATTGAAACGTATCAGCGGGTTTCTGTCACCAAAGAGAGAGAGAGAGAGAGAGAGAGAGAGAGAGAGAGAGAGAGAGAGAGAGAGAGAGAGAGAGAGAGAGAGAGAGAGAGAGAGAGAGAGAGAGAGAGAGAGAGAGAACAAGTTTCTACGTGGGGGCTGAGCGTGTGTCCGTTGGGGGGTCGGGACGTCAAGGGGGGGAGTGAGTTAAGAAGCGAATATTAATGAGTGACAAGTTGGGCCGGACGCAGACCCGGCGAAGAAGGAATTAGGGTGCGTGTGTGTGTGTGTGTGTGTGTGTGTGTGTGTGTGTGTGTGTGTGTGTGTGTGTGTGTGTGTGTGTGTGTGTATGCGTGTGCGTGTGTGTATTCATCTAGTTGTTCATCTAGTTGTATTCATCTAGTTGTATTTTACAGGGCCAGAGCAATGCTCGTGTGGCCCCGTCTCCATATCAACATTTTTTATCATTCATCCTTAGTGCTTTGTGTTGGCCGAAGCCACCACCCCGGAGAGCAGGTCACAAACCCCGGCTAACACCCGGTACCTATTCACTGCTGGGTGGACAGGGGCTCGGGTTTTAAGGAAACAACCCATCTGTTTCCGCTCCGCCCGGGGATCGAACCCGGGACTTCTCGGTTGTGAACCGAGCGTGCTTCCCCTACACCACGGAGTGTGTGTGTGTGTGTGTGTGTGTGTGTGTGTGTGTGTGTGTGTGTGTGTGTGTGTGTGTGTGTGTGTGTGTGTGTGTGTGATTACTTGATGCAGTGGTATAGTGACAGCAAAGGACAAGCTATAAAGAAGAAAACATACATATTTAATGAGGCATGGCTAAGAAGTGTGTTATGGGAGATGGAGAAGATTATGACTGCAATGAAAAGGTTTATGGCAAGGTATATGTTGGTTCAGGGATGCGTGCTTGCGAGATGATGATGGCACTTGGTAATGATAACCTCTAGTATGCAGGAGGTGCTGTGTTTAGTCGTCAGGGTGATGTTGTGAAGTGGCATAGGGAATATTAATGAATTTATTTTGCGTACATCCTATAAAAGCCCAGTGGTCACCCCGCTGCAGTAGCAGTTGATAAGGGAGTCACTGCACGTCGGGGTAATGACTGCAAGGAAGAATTAAAAGTCAGGGAGTTTTAATGCAGGACAGAATGTTAAGTAAGAAAAGATTAAAAGTCAAGTAGTGTTGAGTGTGCGGCCGCCTCATCCAGACGTCCCAACGTGAAGGCGAGGCTGCCGCTGCCCTGGATGTAAGTTTATACTATTTTTTCACCCAACGCACAAATGAAGGCACTCTAATGACTGACGAAAGGAAAGTAAGTAAAGGAAAACTATGCTGAACGATGCCGCACCAACAAAATTATATAATAAGAATGAAAAGCCAAGAAACTGTTTGAGTTCTTTTGTTCCTCGTGAAGGTCCTCAAGTCCTTGGAAAGAATAACATAAAAGAGAGTAATGTTCCCTTTAACAACACGTTCTCCATAGCGGCTTTGTGTCCTGGCAAACTCAGGGCCACAAAGAACCACTTGATGCCAACACAGCGGGACAGTGATGAGGCAGGTGATGCGATATTCAGGAATATGTCACGGCCCAGTAACGGTGCATGTGCTGTGATGCCAGCCGCCCATCCTCATCATCATCATCATCTTCTCTTCCATTGAAGAAAAAAATGATTGAATGTCGTGCCTTGCATTACGAGGAGCAGCAGTGCACATCTCAGACCCACCACAGGCTCTGACAGCACGGGACGCGCCACGAGCACACAGCAAGTTAATGCTGTACCCGCATGGTCCAATGTTCGAGCCTCCTTTACAACACTGTGTTTTTCGCACTTCTACTAGTAACTTAAAATTTCTCAAGGCTTTTGGGTCTCAGGTAACCTTGTCCGGGGGCCTCGCTTCACCACAGCACCTGGACCCTCGGCACACCAGTTGATGTCACACCCTCTCGCTGCACACACCCGCACTCTTATGAGCTTCACTGGCGAGCAGGGAGGCAGGGGGAGGGCGCGGCTCATTTTCTTGATTGCTCCGCATGCATCATCAAAGCCACAAAGTACACAAACATCACGTAAACATCATTAGCAATTTTTTTCTTTTGTGTGTGTGTAATGTTTTTTATATTTTCTTGTCACTGGATCTTGTTACCTCTTGTGGCCTTTACATTCATGGTTACCAGTCGCCGTAAGCCTTCCGATGTTCAAGACGGCCTGCGTGTGGCGGGGCGTTATGGAGAGGCCCGCTGGCAGGGGAGGGGCTGTGGCGTGCCTTGCTGCTTCATGGGAGTCACCGCCTTGATGAGACCTGCACCCTACACACCATGCCCCCAGCCTCCTCGTCCCCATGCCGGTCTCCTTGCAGCACCCATGTGGCGGCGGGCATTGGGTGCAGGCATGCGTGCTGCTACCCGCTGGCCCCGGGAAGCCGCCTGGCCGCGAGATAAATGAGCAAGAAAGGCGTTTTATCTTGGAAATCAATCGACGTCCCATTAAAGGCCGCGAAATCCCTTGTCCTCCACGCCCCCTGCACCCTCGCACTGTCCGCCGTCCTCACCAGCGTCAGGGAGGCCCGGGATGGGAAGGGTTGCCCAGACAGACTTTCGTACCTGCTTCATGACCTAAAACATTGCCTTGTACCATTGATAAGCTGTGATAGTATTGGTAATGGTGATGGTTGTGGTGTTGGTAAATGTGGTGATGATGGTATTTTGTTGTTGCTACGATTGTGATTATTGTCATTATTAGTATTTTTTTTATTGTTATTATTTGTATTATCTTTGTTATTATTGTTGTTATTATAATTTTTTTTCATTATTAGTCATTATTATCATTATTATTATTATTTTTATTATTTTTATTGTCAATATTACCTCTTTTTCTTTATTTTCATCTTCCTTTTATATTTTAGTTATAATTATTATAGTAATTATTATTATTACTTAATATTATTATTTATTATCATCATCATTATTATCATTATTGTTATCATTATTATTATTATCATTATTCTTTATGGTGGTTAGCACGCTCGGATCACAATCGCGAGGACCAGAATGAAGCAGGCACGAATCTCCCATCGGGTCTGGACAATTTGGGTGTGTCTGCTTTCACGCTCCAGCCCTTGCCTACCCAGCACAGAATAGGTACTTACGAGATGGAAGATGGGGAGTTATGACCTCGAAATGCCGGCGAGAGCTGAAGGTGGCCATCTGTCACTGCTGTAGGTGAGGACAAGGTGGCTGGGTGTGTGAACCTTTGCCGTGAAAGAACAGATATGGTCTTCGTTAAATCACCAAAGATGGTAAACAGGCGTAAGGTTTAAACTAATAATAATTTTTGGAAGTAGGAGTAGTATTAGTAGGAGTGGTGATTATTATTATTATTTATTTAGTAGTAGTAGTAGTAGTCAAGTCAAAGTCAAACAGTTTTATTTCGTATATGTACATACATAGCAAAATATTCTTGCAAATATATATCATCAGTAGTAGTAGTAGTAGTAGTAGTAGTAGTAGTAGTAGTAGTAGTAGTAGTAGTAGTAGTAGTATTCACACTGTGTTATATCATGTGTGTTAATTAAAGGTACGATGTCCATCATGAAGGTGTCACTTTGTTCCGTACAATTGCCTTGATAAGCAGCGGCAGGTCAGGGCGCCGCCCCTCAGGCCGCGGCGTGGCGGTGGTGCTCACTGAGGCATATTTGTTTTGCCAGGAAAGTATATTCAGAAATATGTTTCGTAACATTTGTCTCCTTTATATTAGAACGAATGCGTTGCAAAACGTATTTCGCTATGGACCAAATACATTAAACCGTAAATTTTATAGTTGCTTTGTGGTTTACATCGTAAATTTTATTTTTGCATTTCATTTTGCTCTGATGGAATAGGAAAATTTGCATTATTTCATATTCATTGTCGATATCAATGGATGTGTTTGTATGGAATGCAAAATGTTATTAAAATCCTACAATATTGATGGACATTTGTATGATTTATGCACCTTTGCAGTTATTGTGGTGGTGTTAATTTTTCTTGTACCAGAAGCAGCTTTGACGCTGGGTGTAATGTAAATAGGTAAGAAATCCGCTGAATGTGTCTTTCAAAAAGAATAAAGCAGAGTTGAAGAATGAGCTGAGTTAAGTTTGGTTACATAAATGTGATGCAACTTTCTCTCCTGAAGGAACTCACGCCCTGGTAAGATGAAAATACGTGAACACGATTAGCACGTTCAACACATAATTAATCACGATAATAGTGACAACAGATAACATATGAAGGCAGTGCAATGGACTGTGAGAGATGGAAGACTATTTAAGGAATTTATTGCGATGAAAAACCATTAATTTCGTCTTGTTCATTGATGGTGTGTTGCGAAAGTCTGCGTCACGTATGAGAGCCGGACTCATACAGGCGTTGGTCTCTATGCAGGGCAAATACAGGGCAAGGGAGAAATATTGACGGAATTCATACGAAATTCCCGACCTCATTGAGCTGACAGAGCAAGAGTTGAAACTTACAACTAATGTTACTGTAATGAAGGCCATCGATCTGGGATAACAGACATGATTAAATGACTGTCGTTACGGTAAAGGGGATGGCTACCTGGAAGGCTTGGCCTAATTGACAGTGGAAAATTAATGTTTTGAGAGATATTTAGACCACGCGTTTCTGCATGTGGCAGTCAGAAGTAAAAATAAATTATATCAAGAATCTAATAGTAATTCTTTACGGTGATATATAGGTCTTTCCTGGAGGGCAGTTTCGTGAACGACGTTGATGAATGTTGCAATCGTTGCACTGACCTATGATGACATTACTAAGAGATTATAGAGTGCCATGGGTGATTGATCCGCACCCTTGTTGCTGACCGGAACGGTGACTGTGTGCCACAACAGCACTGTATAGGCCAGAAGGGATACCAGGCGGTGAAGACCCCCAGAAGAATGGTATCCACGTAAGAATTTGTTTGGGAGCAAAATCTGTCAAATTCACCTGAAAACGTTTGACTTGCGTCAGGTAGTGGCACACACATGGATGGGTGATATGACCATTTGACCGCCCGTGTGGAAACTAAGATCAGGAAGAAGGGTATGATTTGACGAATGCTTGAATATATTATTTAATGAACATATATATGAAAGTTTATTGAATAGTGGTATGAGACGGTTGTGTAAAGGCCAACAGTAATCTCTCTTCTTTGTGTCAGGTTGAATGTTACCTATTACGTGACACTCTTCTTGTTATTTTTATGTAATCAGTCGTGTACATAATTTCCTCTATGTTATTGACTGTTCTCGTTTGACAGTAACTTCTTTTTTACGTTTAAGTTTTGTTTCTGGTTCCTCCACGTACACGCAGCCAGCTGGACAGCCGCCTAGAGCATCCTCATTTATCCCGCTCTTGGTTTTCTGCCTCCTCTATTTTCCCTCAAGCCAGACGCTCGTCAGGCAAGCTTTGAACAACTCCCAACTCCCCTATTTGTTTCGTGCTCGAGGGCCCTGGCCACCTGCATCCAAAAATGGGCCATTTTGTGATGTCATCCCGTCACGTTATCGTGTCATTGCCGCGTCCCCAGCATTTAAAAGCACACTCCAAGGTACGTGAGGCAGATATCATTCCAGGCAGGACTTGTGCGTATGTGTGTGTGTGTGTGTGTGTGTGTGTCTTGTGTGTGTGTGTATGTGTGTGTGTGTGTGTGTGTGTGTGTCTGTGTGTGTGTGTGTGTGTGTGTGTGTGTGTGTGTGTGTGTGTGTGTGTGTGTTGTGTGCTGTGTGTGTGTGTGTGTGTGTGTTGTGTGTGTGTGTGTGTGTGTGTTGTGTGTGTGTGTGTATGTGTGTGTGTGTGTGTATGTGTGTCTGTGTGCGTGTGTGTGTGTGTGCTGTGTGTGTGTGTGTGTGTGTGTATGTGTGTGTGTGTGTGTGTGTGTGTGTGTGTGTGTGTGTGTGTGTGTGTGTGTGTGTGTGTGTGTGTGTGTGTTTCACCCATGGTCCACGCGAGCTGGAGTAGTAGAGATCGAGATGGATTTTCTCCTCATAGAAAGAGTTCCTCACACACCACACACAGTACATCCCTTTGCTCAAGGGGGATAGTAATCGCCCACATTTTTCAATGAAAAATGCCCCGAAGCGAGCGGGTATCGAACGAGCAACCGCGAAATGGCCTAACACGCACTTGTAACCACTTGACCGCGCATGTGGTGTGCGTGCGTGCGTGCGTGCGTGTGTGTGTGTGTGTGTGTGTGTGTGTGTGTGTGTGTGTGTGTGTGTGTGTGTGTGTGTGTGTGTGTGTGTGTGTGTGTGTGTGTGTGTGTAGCTGCTTTTCATTCGTTAGCCCGTTCGTCTCTCTGAGTGTAAGAACTATCAAGGCGTGTCCTCCTTATGTAATTAATCTTCTGAATATTTCTAGTAATTAACTTCGTAATTCATCTTGCAGCTGTACAATATTAGTTCATTAATTTTATGCAGTTCATCCAAGTGTATGAACTTTGTGGTAGATTAATTCGTCTGCAGAAAAGTGTTAAGACCGAACTTAATTGAGTTAACTTATGCCACTGATCTTTGCATAAATAAATTTATTCAAGCTGTTTCCTTGTGAGTTCATTCTATATTGGAAATTAATGACTTTGTGCAATGATTGAGTATCTTCGTTTTTCTAATTTTATTTTTCATTGAATAACATATTGAGATGTAAGACTGTAAGGCGGGAGTAGCTGCGGCAGCGCCGCAAGTACGTATATCTTGGCTCGCCCAGCATTACCTCGGTGAAGTTATAAATACAGGTAAGGGCAGAGCCCTGCCCGTCAGGAGTGTCGCTGAGGATGTCGAGGGCCATTTGAACGCTAATGACCTCCGACCCGCCTACCGAGCCCTGAAGAAGCTCCGCTCCAAGTCTCCATCTCGGGCGAGTGCTATCCGAGCAGCAGATGGACGCCTCGTGTCGGACATGGATGGGTAGATATCTCGTTGTGCTGAGTACTTTGGGCAATTTTCACGGTGGACCCTCCAATTGAGCAGCTTCACATCACTAAGTTACGAGGCAGTGGATGGAGACCCTCCCATTGACGAAAGTGCTCCCTTTCTTGACGAAGTCAGAGAGGCTGTATCAAAGTTGAGGGGTGGAAAGGCAGCTGATGTTTGTAATATCAGTGCGGAGCTGCTCAAAGCTGGGGGTGAAGCCATGATCCGCGCGTTGCATGGTGTCTATACTGCCGTGTGGCAATCAGATACCATTCTCCTGACTAGAATAGCGGGCTGGTCTTTCAGAAAATGGAAAATGGGGGGGGGGTGTACTGCTAAGTGGTACGGGGAGGCGGTAGCGGAGTGGTTAGAGTCTCCGACTGGCGTTCTCGGTGACCCGAGTTCGATCCCCGAAGAAACCCAAAACCTTTCTGCACCGTCGACTGGCCTAAGAACACCCACATGCCCTGCCCATCAACTCTACCTTCGATTGCGAGTGCATCGGAGGACACAGGGGGGCGGCATAAGCCTCTAATCACAGGCGTCACTATAAGAATCCTGCCTGCGCCACCACGGGCGAGGACCAACCATCGCAGCCCTCAAGTGAGCCTCCAGAGCCTACCATCCGAGCCCTGGGTCACCACTGCCTACAGGCGCTATAGGCACAAATGTATAAAAAAAAAAAAAAAAAAAAAAAAAAAAAAAAAACGTGCGTACATCGGTGTGCAGCTCAGTAGAATCGGTAAACTGTCCTCCTGGCTTGTCACTTCAGTCATGTTCTGTCATCCCATGCATACGTCGTGCACTTTTTTCCCCCAAAACTGTCGATCACCACTATTCTCCTTGAAGCCACACTGCCCCTCCCCAACTCTATGACAACTTGCTCCCTCCTGACACCTCACCATGACCCACCACACACCCCACGCACACTCCCCACCCACCCCGACCCACCAAATCCCTCCTGTATTTATACACACATGCTCTTCCTCTCCCAGTTCCGTCCTTCCCTTTTCCCCTCTAATCCCTGAATCCCTGCAGTTCCCCTCGCGCCTTGACCCATATCCTGTGTCCTCCTCACCTCTCTTCCCTTTCATCCCCTTCAGGCTCAATACCTCCCCACCTCACCCCCTTTATGATCCTGCAGCAGCTGTGGAAGGGGGCGTTTTTTATGGGGGGGGGGGGCTTATGTAGGTAGAATTGCAGTATAGGGAATAGGGAGTTGCCGAGCGGGAAGGAATCAAACAGCCATTACCTTCGGAACATTGTCATTGGGTGTAAATAAATGGCTTATCGGTAATGGAGTGCAACGCGTATCATTTCCTCTGCGCTGCACCACTATCAAGGTGAAGAAAAGGTTGTATTTACGTGTTTCCGATAGGCATGCATTTAATTATTTCTATCCGCGATGTGATTTTATTATCTCTGTCTCTGTTTGCCTTTGTGTCTTTCTGTTTGTGGTTGTCTGTCTGTCTGTCTGTCTGTCTGTCTGTCTGTCTGTCTCTCTGTGTCTGTCTGCCTGTCTGTCTGTCTGTCTGTCTGTCACACACACCACACACACACACACACACACACACACACACACACACACACACACACAACCAAACACACACACACACACACACACACACACACACACACACACACACACACACACACACACACACACACACACACACACACACACACACTGTATCATCATCTTGTTGCATTTTATTTTCTTTCACCTTTTTGTTTGAAGACCACGCTCTATATTTCGTATTTTTTACCCTCCCCGTCTTTCCCCTCCTCCTCCTCCCTCCTCCTCACCCCTCCTCCCTCCTCCTCCTCCCCCCCCTCCCCACTCCTCCTCACTCTCCTCCTCCTCTTCCGTGTTGGGTTCAAGAGGTAATTTCAGCGCCTGTCTTGTGATCGCAGCTCGCGCCCTTATCTCTTTTCCCTCCACTTTCTCAGAAAAGGGCAAGTTGCATACAAGACATGGTTACTCAGCGACGCCCTCAGCACGTGCTGCATCCTATAAGTGTCCGTGTGTATGGAGAGAGAGAGAGAGAGAGAGAGAGAGAGAGAGAGAGAGAGAGAGAGAGAGAGAGAGAGAGAGAGAGAGAGAGAGAGTGTCTATTACAGCGTCTCAAACTTTATTCTGTAAGATGCCCGCTTTAATATACATTTCTATGCTTGTTTTCTGGTAATATTCCTGTTATACACACGTTTGATACCTTAGGTGAATAAAGAAGTGCATTGAATGAGCAACACAATTTCTATGAAAAAAATATACACAGAGTAAGAAATATATAAAACTATTACGAAAGAAAGTACTTTAAACCAACATTTTTTTTATTTAGCATAACTATATAAAAAGGTAACAATATATATTTGCGACCCACAAGATGGTATGCCGCGCGGCCCGCCTGCTGGAAAGTGGGGCTGCCTTAGGATACCTGCGGGGTGGCTGGGTGCCTCTTGTCAATATTTGTGTCGATTATCATTTTCTTTCTTGCACGTGTTAGAGTGCTTCGAGGTGGGTGTGTGTGTGTGTGTGTGTGTGTGTGTGTGTGTGTGTGTGTTCGTTAAAAAAAATACAGTTACAGTATTCAAATTTCAGAGTTTTCTGGCATATCATTTTATCCATTGCACGTACTTTCCTCGGCATATTTGTTTTTTTCTTAACATTGCTGCTCGTGTGGGAGGGGTGGAGGTTTATTGTTGCTATTTCAGTCTTAGGCTACTACTACTACACACACACACACACACACACACACACACACACACACACACACACACACACACACACACACACACACACACACACACACACACACACACACACACACACACACACACACACAACACACAACACACACACACACACACACACACACACCACACACACACACACACACACACACACACACACACACACACACACACAACACACACACACACACCAAACCCCACCACCTGTCCCTTTTGTAGTGCAAGCGTCGAAGTCTTCAGGTGATCCAATTTCAAGTTCGGGGATTTGTTACGAAGCATCCGTCCAGCACGTTCATATAAAGGTGTGGGCGCCGTAGCGAGGGCGGCGCGGCGTGTCGGACATCCAGGACGACCAGGCGCCGGACCACCTCTGCCTGGGACACATATTTCACGGCTGTTTGTCTCGCGGGGAAAAAATAAAAAAAAACATGGAAACTTACACCGGCCTGGGTAAAATTTGGTCTACCTTTTTTCCATCCCACCTTTTCCCTTCCTCCCTTCCTCCCTTCCTCCCTTCCTTCCCCTCATACATATTCGCTTTCCTTTTTTCCGTCTCCCTATTCCACTCTTGCCTTCGTGTATGTACTTGTGTGTGTGTGTGTATGTGTGTGTAGATGTGTGTGTGTGTGTGTGTGTGTGTGTGTGTGTGTGTGTGTGTGTGTGTGTGTGTGTGTGTGTGTGTGTGTTGCCCTGGGAGTGTTGGGCTGCGTTGTGTTGAGATTGGCGACAACGTGTGTGTGTTGTGTGGTGAGGGTGTGGCTTTATAGTGTAGTAGTGTGGTGAAGACTAAGGGAGGCGTCGGCATGAGGTGTTATCAGAATGGGCGCATAGTGGGTTGGGTGCTTGGAGGGGGAGGGAAAGTGACGCAATGTTTGGGGGAATGTAAAGTGTAAGTACGAGTGTGGTGGTGGATGTTTGTGTGCGTTAGGGTGTGGTAGGAGTGAACTGCACGCTAGGGATGGGAGGAGGACAGGCTGGGTGTGTGTGGCAAGGGTGAGGTGCAACTATAGGGCTTGGTGTGGTGTTGGGATGGTGAACGGGAGAGCAGGATGTAAGTGAGGTGGAGCTGGGTCATGGGGTGGATGGGTGTGGAGGTGGTGTTGGAGGGGGTGTTGGAGGGGGTGTCAGGGGTGACTTTGTAGTGAGGCCGTGTATAGCTTCCACATCGCCGCTAATAACCCATCATATACCTCACTAACGCCGCCATCCTGCCTCCATCCTGCCGCCTGATGCTGCTCGATGGATTGTTTAGAGCAGTAAACATAAAACAAATGGCTGCCAATACTAGTTTTTTTCACGTAAAATTCAATTGGTTTATTTAATTTTCTCTTTTGCCGATATGTGTACACGCATAGGTACACACGGGACTAATTCGGCGATGGGTTTTGTTAGAACCTAAAAGTGGATTGACGTGAATGGTGGGCGAGTAATCCAATGTTTTTGTTTGGTAATTGTAATCCTCTATCAAGTAAAGCGAATATTTGGAATGACTCAGTTAGCCTTTGTATTCCTGTTTTGTTTTCACATTACCTCCGTGTGTGGCTTAATTTCTGCTCTATGTATCCCTTTGTCTATTCTTTCTCCGTCACCTCTCCTCCCCCTCCCCCCCCCTTGGTCTCCCCCTCACCCCCCCCCCTTGGTCTCCCCCTCACACCCCCCTTGGCCTCCCCTTGCCGCCTTCTCGGCTTATGACGTCAAAATTAGTTTTCTCCACAGCTGGTTCATCTTCCTAATTTGCATAGAGATGTGGCTCCGCGCAGGTGTGTTCGTGTGCGCCTGAAACACACACATACACACACACACACACACACACACACACACACACACACACACACACACACACACACACACACACACACACACAGACACAGACACACACACAGACACACACACACACACACCACACACACACACACGACACCACACACACACACACAACACACACACACACACAACACACACACACACACACACAGAGACACAGACACACACAAGACACAGACACAACACACACCACACACACACACACACACACACACACACACACACACACACACACACACACACACACACACACACACACACACACACACACACACACACACACTTAACACGCGCGGGGGCACACATGCACAAACACTTTTTTCATTGTCCCACCTCGTTGAAAATGTCCTTCTTTGTTGAAAATGCAAATGTTTTATTTTATTATATGTTCCTGTTTGCTTTTTGTGTCGACCTTTTTATGAGAGACTGAAATTGACGGTGTAAAAAATGTTAGCTTGGATCATAAATTCAGCCAGGTCTGAAAGGCAAGTAAACTTCATTTGTATTTTGTAAAATATATTGGCCAGAATATGTGGTAGTGTGGCGTGAGTGTGGCTGGAAGTGTCGGGTGTGTGGGAAGGAAGGGGTGGTGGTGTGGCAAAGGGGTCGTCGCCCTGTGGTAATGCCTGACGATGAAGTGGAGTGTTCGTGTACTGGGGGTGATGGGGAAGGTCACCTAAGTGTGTGTGTATTCACTCACGGTCTTGTCCACGCGAGCTGGACTCGCGATCGACAGTTTTACCCTCCGGAAAGAGCTTGGAGATCGCAGTGACTTATCTTTGCGTAATGCTGGAACCTCACGCACCACACACACACCATCCCCTTGCTCAAGGAAGACATTAACCGCCCACATTTGTCAGTGAAAAATTCCCGGGAGCGAGCGGGGTCGAGGATCGAACGCCCGACCACAGAATGGCCTGATGGTGCTCTAATCCACTTGACCACGCAGGCGGTGTGTGTATGTGTGTGTGCGTGTGTGTCTGTGTCTGTCTGTCTGTCTGTCTATCTGTCTGTCTGTCTGTTGTGTGTCTGTGTGTGTGTGTGTGTGTGTGTGTGTGTGTGTGTGTGTGTTGTGTTATGGTGTTGCTGGGTCATGAATATGTAATTATGGGGGTTTTAGATACAGGCTTTATACGGGGTGTAAAATATCTGACATTGGTGTAGTTGAGAGTGTAAAGTGAGTGTTGTGTAAGGGTGTTGAGAGGTGGTGGTGTGTGTTGGTATAAGGGCGTGTAGGTATGAAATGGCGTATCGTGATAAAATTCACACACATTATTTAATGCAAGTGTAAAGTTCTGAATAAATAACTGAGCACGGAATTTTTCATCACTATTTATGTGATCCTTTACAAGCTACTTATATCCAGATAGACAGACACGCATTGCTAGACATTAAAACTATTAATTATTGAAATGATCAAACAATTATATATTATATTATTATGAACATTAAGAATACCTATTTTAATGTTATTACCTCCGCCAACTAAGTTGGAGGGGTTATGTTTTCACCCCGATCTGTCTGTCTGTCTGTCTGTCTGTCTGTCTGTCTGTCTGTCTGTCTGTCTGTCTGTCTGTCTGTCTGTCTGTCTGTCTGTCTGTCTGTCTGTCTGTTAGTGTACAGGATTTCTCGAAAAGTTACGAATAGATTTGGACCAAACTCGGTATACCAAGTCTATTTGGTATCAGGAAGAACTGATTTAATTTTGGATTAAATCTATTGACAACTGTTGCCATGGCAACCAATTGATGAAATA
>JACEEZ010006284.1:240000-242500 GCA_016584305.1 Chionoecetes opilio | reverse complement strand
TTCAAAATCTTGGCCACCGGGTCGTGAGGGCACGGTGGTGTTGGGCGCCACCTTGAGGGCGGCACACGCCAAGACCCCCAGGGTAATCCTAAAAAAAATAATTAGATCCAGATCACGATCCGCATTGACAGCAAAACTTAGTCACTTCTAAAGTGGGACAGGGTCAACCTCTGGTAATTTTTCATGCAAATTTGTCCGTAACTGTATGCTTAATCCTCTCAACAAACAGACAGATAAACAGACAAACAAACTGAATCTGTCACACAACCTCCATGGCGGAGGACATAATATTGATGCCAATACTACTATTTTTACCTTTACTACTACTATTTTAACTCCTATTTTCACTGTTATTACTACTACCAGTAGTACTACTACCTCTTCTAATGATAATACCACTTCTTATGATATTGCCCCTACTATTAATAAGAACATAAGAACATAAGAAAATAAGGAAGTTACAAGAGGCCGTGAGACCTACACATGGTAGTTCCAGTTACTTAACACTACTTACATCCACCTTTCATTCCCATCCATGATATTGTCTAGCTTCCTTTTAAAGCTCCCTATTGATTCCGCACTAACCACCTGATGACTGAGTTAATTCCAATCATTTACCACTCTATTTGTGAACCAGTTTCTCCTTATTTCTTTTTCAAAATTACGTTTTACCAGTTTGAATCTGTTACTTCATATTCTACCCTGCTTACTAACCGTAAGAACATTTCCTACATCTCCTTTATTTTATCCCTTTAACCACTTATAAACTTCTATCAGATCTACTCTACGCCTCTCGAGTGAGTGTAAATTTAATAGCTTCAATCTTTTCTCATAACTAAAGTTACGCATCTCTTGTATCATTTTGGTCATTCTTCTCTGCCCTGATTCTATTAAAGCTATATCCATCCTGTAATACGGCGACCAAAACTGTACCGCATAGTCTAGGTAAGGTCTTACTAGAGCAAAATAAAGCTTTAGAATAACTTCAGCACTTCTACTTTTAACACTCCTGGTAATGAATCCTAAAACCCTATTAGCTCGATTTCTAGACTCAATATATTGTTTCCTAGGACGGAGATCTGAGCTTACACGCACACCGAAATATTTATCACCTGATCTTTTCAGCGATACATTGCGTATAGTGTACCTATTACCAGGATTTTTTCTACCAACATTAATTACGCTACACATAGACCACTGTATACCTGGACTGTTCACGCGACAATGTATTGAATTGCTGGGGCTGCATAGGGGCCCGCGGGGCGCCCAACAAAGAGATATAGTGGTCTATGGACTATCATATAGACTGGTTTATCAGTATATATGGTATACTGTAATCTTCGTAAATGTTTGTTCTATAATATTATCAAATAAAAAACAGTAAAACACGCTAAAGAAATGCCATTACGAGACTATGAAGAAATATGCATGAATTTAATATTCACTTCAACTCTTCGCCAATTAAAACTTTGCGAGTCAACTTTTATTATGAAGGGTATCAATAAAAGCGCAATTTTATTAGCTTTCCATTGCTATATTTCGTTATCTGATAAATGAATTAGAACCATGCATAAATTAGCGTTAACTAAATAAATAAAATCATCAATCGGGTAATTTTCCCGATTGATGAGGTTATTTATTTAGGTAACGCTAATGTATACATGGTACTAATTAATTTATCAGAAAACGAAATATATAAGTAAATAAATAACATCATCAATCGGGAAAATTACCCGATTGATGATTTTTTTTTTATTTAACGATAATTTATGCATAGTTCTAATTAATTTATCAGATAACGATATACATCAATGGAAAGCTAATAAAATTGCGCTTTTACTGATACCCTTCATGATAAAAGTTGACTCGCAAAGTTTTAAATGGCGAAGAGTTAAGTGAATATTAAGTTCATGCATATTTCTTCATAGTCTCGTAATGGCATTTCTTTAGCGTGTTTTACTGTTTTTTATTTGATAATATTATAGAACAAACATTTACGAAGATTACAGTATACCATATATACTGATAAACCAGTCTATATGATCCGTATATATATATATATATATATATATATATATATATATATATATATATATATATATATATATATATATATATATATATATATATATATGAATCCGAGGGGCCCTCCGACTTCGGGCCCTTGCGCGACAGGCCGATATCCCTGCGCAGTCCAGGTATATAGTGGTCTAGCCTACACTAAATATTATTACTACATACCACTATACTATTACTATATACTACTACTACTACTACACTACTACTATATACTACTACTACTACTACTACTATACTACTACTACTACTACTTCTACTACTACTACTACTACTACTACTACTATACTACTACTACTACTACTACTATACTATATTACTATATTACTACTACTATACTATACTATACTACTACTACTATACTACTACTATTACTACTATATATACTATATAAATATATATATATATATTATATTATATATAT
>JACEEZ010006284.1:217500-232500 GCA_016584305.1 Chionoecetes opilio | reverse complement strand
ACGTAATACATATACATTTAATACATAAGTTTAAAGGCTCAACGGTTGTGTCGCGACCTTGTCTCTCCTTCCTTCCTCCTTGCAGCATATACCAAGCACATTTTTTCCATGGCCTCACTTTTGATTACCTTTGTTTATCGCTAGACTGAACTAATTACCAGTAAAAGATCTTAATTAAATTCAAGTTGCATCTCAAAATGCTTGAAATTTTTGCTGCATCAATCATGGCTGCTGCGTTGTGTATATTTACCTGCATATCATTTGATTTTTTGTGCTTGTTATATTTTTATCATCATATTTGTGCAGCGCTGCAAAACATTTCCTCGCACACAATTGTTGAGCATTGGGCAGGGCAGGGCAAGGCAAGACAAAGGCAATAACAGGGTGGAACATGAGAAAGTGGTTGTGTGCTTTGTTACAGGGAAATGAGTAACAGGAGCGTGTGTGGGGCTGCGATCACCATCACATCCTCGTGTGTTTTTTAGCCCTTGTCTGTCATCAGCGCCCTCCTCCTCCTAATCCAATACTCCTCTTCCTCCTCCTCCTAATCCAACACTAATCCCCTCCTCATCATTACCAAATTCGCAACGTTATCTTTATGTTCTTTTTCTTTCTTCCTCGTCCCCCTTTATCCCTCTTTACCGGTTTTTCTCTCTTGCCAACACGTGCAGGCCAGTTTGTTGTTAGTCGTTAATGAAGCAATGCGGATGTGTATTGTAAATATCAAGATGTCCCATAGCATATGACACACAAGCCGCTGCCTCCATATATAGGGAAGAAACACACCCGTCTGCCTCTTCCCCCGCCCCTCTCACCATCCAGTGGAGAGGGAGGGAGTGTAGGTGAGAGGGAGGGAGTGTAGGTGAGAGGGAAGAGGGAGGGAGTGTAGGTGAGAGGGAAGTGTGCTTCAAACCAAACACCTGAGGTGCTCCTTGAGATTGGTCATCCTGCACTATTATACCCGTGTCCCTACCATAGCTACTCCGACAGCTTCTTCCTTGTTGTCATCACCATGACGACCACCTGCACCACCACCACCACATTATCCACACTCATACAACGATAACCATTTCCTTTATCACTATCATCGTCATTTCTACTACTATTATAATATTATATACTACTACTATACTCCTACAACTACTACACAACTACTACTACTACAACTACTACAACTACAACTACTACATACTACTACTAACTACTACTACTACTACTACTACTACTACAACTACTACACTCTACATACTACTACATACCTACAACTACTACACAACTACTACAACTACTACTACTACTACTACTACAACACTACTACTACCTACTATCACAATACCTACAAACAACTAACTACTATACTACACTACTACTACTATACTACTACAACTACTACTACTACAACTACTACAACTACTACTACTACTACTATCACCACCACCTCCATCACAAATACTGCTGTCTTTAGTAGAAACGTAGAAGCCGCAGTGCACTTAAGAGGATCAACATTGGATACAACAACAACCAAAAATTCTTATTCCTATTATTATTGTCATCATTTTAATTTTATTCATCATCATCATCATCATCATCATCCTCATCCTCATCATCTTCATTACTGGTTGTGCCACTAATATTATTCACTTCGTTAGGGAACGTACACTGGAATCATTCTCCCTATTAGTAAGGGGACCAATGAAGGGAGAGAACGGGGGACACGACTCTCCCTCCTCCCTACCACCCTTCATCCTCTCCTCCCTCCTCCCTACCACCCTTCTTCCTCCCCTCCCTTCTTCCTTCCCACGTCTTCCCTCCTCCCTCCCTCCCGCCCGCCCCACCTCCCCGCCACAGCTTCCTTATCTCCCTATTCCCTGAGGGGGGCATCGCGTCCTCCAACATTATTAAGGGAGACGCTTCCCAATTCTTTTTTCTTCCACCCTCTCTGCTTACTTTCTTCACTCATTCCCTCCCCACTCCCACGCTCTCTCTCTCTCTCTCTCTCTCTCCTCTCTCTCTCTCTCTCTCCCCCCCTGGGGACTTCTATGAGTACCCTCCAAAGTGGAAGAATGAAAGGATGAAGGGAAAGTTGGAGGAGCAGAGAGAGAGAGAGAGAGAGAGAGAGAGATGGTATAAGGTCACGTAAACAGCACGTAGGTGCAAACTTTACTTGTGTAATAAGAATATTTACAAGTGCAAATTGAAGTGCAGGTATACGAGTTGGTGGTGTAGGTAGTGTGGCTGGCTAGGGTGACGGCTGGGCAGGAACTCCCACTCGGTAACATGGCAGGCCCGCTGTCGACTCTGTTGACCCGTGCCGCCGACTCTGAAGCCTCGGAGCAGTTGGCGAGCGTAACAAGCCAACACTCCTTACAGAGAGAGAGAGAGAGAAAAAAAAAAACAAGGAGTGTGTTTGTGTGTAAGGAAGAGAGGGAAGTAAATAATAGACAAACATGCAAGCTAAAATATTAATTATTGATTATAACAATGATAAACATTAGATATATGAAAGCAAGGAGAAAGCAATGAAAGCAAAGGACGAGCTGTTTTGGTTATGACGCGGACCTACAATTATCAAATACACTCTCTCTCTCTCTCTCTCTCTCTCTCTCCTCTCTCTCTCCTCTCTCTCTCTCTCTCTCTCTCTCTCTCCTCTCTCTCTCTCTCTCTCTCTCTCTCTCTCTCTCTCTCTCTCTCTCTCTCTCTCTCTTCTCTCTCTCTCTCTCTCTCTCTCCCTGGGGACTTCTGTAAGAACTCTCGACATAAAATATATATATATAAATATATATATATATATATATATATATATATATATATATATATATATATATATATATATATATATAGTATATATTGGTGCAGAAATAAGCTCAGTAATGTAAGTGGAGTGAATACCAGGACCCGTTTATGTGCTTAATAACTATTATGATCAGCAATTCAAAGTGTGAGTTCCTCCACAACTACATGAAGGAGGGGAGGCAGACTGGCTGGGAGGATGCTGCGGAGTCGCCTGCAGCGCCTTAACGACATTCAAGGCTCATCGTATAGGGTGGCTGGCTTAGCTGAGCCCTGCTATCATAGCCTTGTTGGGCTCACCACGTCCTCGTGCCCGATAACCCCGCCGCCCGACGCTGTCGGCTTAATGCTGCAATAATTGTAATAATAATAGCATAAAGATAAAGAGGGAGATGATGGAGATTATTAAGCTCATTACAGCAGCACCGAGAGAGAGAGAGAGAGAGAGAGAGAGAGAGAGAGAGAGAGAGAGAGAGAGAGAGAGAGAGAGAGAGAGAGAGAGAGAGAGAGCTAGCATGGCACGGAGAAAGCCTCTGAAGTTAAAGAGGCAGAAAAGATGGTAGAAGCGAGAATACCGTGAACGAAATATAAGTGTTTTAAGAAAATCAAGGGAAATGAAACAGGAGGAAGGATCAGGTTGAAGAGAGGACAGAAAGGAAAATATCAAAGGACCGAGAGTAAGAGGAGATGAAAAAGGCCAGTCTTTCTATTCCATCTTAATGAATAGAAAACAGAGACGGAAAAGGTTCATAAGTAGGAGAAGGAGGAGGAAGATGAAAAGATAAAACACAGACATATGAGTGCAGATAAGACTGAAGAAGAGAGAGAGAGAGAGAGAGAGAGAGAGAGAGAGAGAGAGAGAGAGAGAGAGAAGAGAGAGAGAGAGAGAGAGAGAGAGAGAGAGAGAGAGAGAGAGAGAGAGAGAGTGTACTAAAACTACATATACTCCACAGTGCCAAAAATAAACTACAACTCATTTTAAAGTGATCCTTAACATTTGCCTTTCCGTCCAACATCTTATTTAAGAATCGGTTCTTTTTTTTCTCTTATTATTCATAGTTAGATTTAGTCTTAAAACTCTTCCATAACTCTTCAACCTCAAATATTTCTCCCTTTCACCGGACTGAATAGACGAGCATCAGGATTCAGAAGCTGCTATAGTGAAATCAATCTGGAAATAACCGTAGACTTTTTCTCTCAAGATGTCGACACCAAACTATTAGAACATCATACATTATTCACACCACTAAATCTTCACCTATTGATATTTTTTATTGGAAAAAAGTTGATATGAAAGTATAATGCACAAAAGAGTAGACACATGCATCAGAAAATGAGAAGATGAAAACACGAGCCGATGAAGATAAAGGTTTCACGCGGCTGGGCGGGGGGAGGAGAGGAGAATAGGAGGATAGGGGGGAGGATGATGGGAGGGGAGGATGGAATTAACTTGAGGGATGGGACAGCAAGAGCGCCGCGATGCTTGCAAACATGAGATATACTGCAAGGAAAGTAAGAGGAAAGGAATGCGTGAAATAAAGGAAATAATGAGAAAATATTGAATCCTTTGATTAAAAAATAGACGAGACAGACAGACAGACAGACATAGACAGACAGACAGACAGAGAGACAGACAGGCAAACAGACATAATGATAGACAGACAGACAGACATACAGGCAAACATACATAATGATAGACAGACAGACAGACAAACAGACAGACAAATTTGATAAGAATGGCAAGAGGAAAATACACAAGAAGGTAATTAGTAGAAGTAAGAAGAAAAGTTCAAGCAAAGAGCTATAACGAGAGAGAGAGAGAGAGAGAGAGAGAGAGAGAGAGAGAGAAGGAGAGAGAGAGAGAGAGAGAGAGAGAGAGAGAGAGAGGAGAGAGAGAGAGAGAGAGAGAGAGAGAGAGAGAGAGAGAGAGAGAGAGAGAGAGAAGCAGGGATATGGAGTCATGCAATATCAAGGGAAGATATACGAAGAGACGAAGCATTCTCACACGAATAGAGCACAGGAAAAAAACGTGGATGAGGAATTGGACAAGAGGAGAGAGATGGATGGAGATAAATCGGAATGAGGGTAAAGAGATAGAGGCGCAGAGGTGTTTTGATTCTGAATTTGTGACTAGTAACTGATTCACTTCATGTAAGAGGAGGAAGAAGAAGAGGAATAGGAGAAGAACGAGAGAGTTGATGATTGAAGAGGTATGTAAGAAGAGAGAGAGAGAGAGAGAGAGAGAGAGAGAGAGAGAGAGAGAGAGAGAGAGAGAGAGAGAGAGAGAGAGAGAGAGAGAGAGAGAGAGAGAGAGGGGGAGTTAAGACGTATGAGGAGAAAGAGCATGATGGAAAGGTAAAGAAGGAAGAAGTGAAGAAAAGGAGAGAATTAAAAAAGGGATACTGTGAGCAGAGTTATAAAGCAGGAAGAGTTATGAGTGACACAGTAAATGCTGAAAACCGAGGAGGCGAATACAAAAATATAGGGATTCCCGTTTAGGAAGAAGAGGAAGACTTACAAATCTGAACAGGAGGTGGAGGAGGCGAACAGGAGATAATCTGTTACGAAAATATGCCAGAAGCGCCGTAAGATTGCTTGAAGATGAAGGAGCAATCTTAGAATCTTCAGATAATTCCCGCAAACCTTCGCTCCTAAAATAATGTATTATATGATAAAGTAAAATATGCAACACACACACTAAGCACTAAGCACGAGATAAAAAGGAAATTACAAGCCACGTAAATAACACAACCATCCCAGGAAATTGAAGGTGCTGGAGGAGGGGCAGGGGGGCGGCGAGGGAGGGGTTGGGGGGCAGGGGAAGGTGGGAGCTAAACATCGAATGGATGAAATATAAGAAGCGAAGAAAAACAAACTACAATGAAAAAATATGAACATGAAACACGGCATTAATTAGCTCAGAGAGAGAGAAGAGAGAGAGGAGAGAGAGAGAGAGAGAGGAGAGAGAGAGAGAGAAGAGAGAGAGAGAGAGGTACACTCATATTGTTCCTATTTGTATGTTAATGCAGCGAGGGGCAGCGTGCCAGCCTCCTCACGCCTCCTTAACCCACGTCATGACCCGCCAGCTTTACTAAACTTTCATTTCCTCCAGCTTTCTGAAAAACGGGAAAAAATGCTAGTCTAGTCTAGTGCTCTCATGGCTACTGCGATGCCTCGAGGACCAATAGTAAGGCGGGATTGGAAAGCTTAGTTGACATTGCTTTTAGTGCATCACTGACTGATGGAAAGGGTGCACATACCGAGCTATGTTTTAATTGGTCTTCAGGGTACGAATAGGGCCAATGAGAAGATCAGGAATGTCTCGCTAGGTTTTAATTGGCAGCAGAAGGATGCATCGGGCCAATCAGAAAGCTGGGAATGCAAGGTATGGTTGATATTAGGTGTTGAAACGCGACTCGTGCCACTAAGGAAAGCCGGAGATGTCTGATAGAGTCATGAGTGACTGCCTGGACATGGCTGAGGACCACTGAGAGGTTTGGATTGAGGTGAAGGGTGAGGTGGACATTTGAAGGTGATGTATTTGTCTTTTTTTATTATTTCTATAGTGTGTGTGTGTGTTTGTGTGTGTGTGGGTGGGTTGTGTGTGTGTGTGTGTGTGTGTGTGGGTGTGGATGTGTGTGTGCGTGCGTGTGCGTGTGTGTGTGTGTGTGTGTGTGTGTGTGTGTGTGTGTGTGTGTGTGTATGTGTGTGTGTGTGTGTGCATCGCCTCATAATCATTTCGTCGCAGCTAAGGCGGGAAGTTTTGTAAGCAGCCATCAAGCCTTGTTTACGAGAGAGAGAGAGAGAGAGAGAGAGAGAGAGAGAGAGAGAGAGAGAGAGAGAGAGAGAGAGAGAGAGAGAGAGAGAGAGAGAGAGAGAGAGAGAGAGAGAGAGAGAGAGAGAGAGAGAGAGAGAGAGAGAGAGAGAGAGAGAGAGAGAGAGCAATACAAACAGCACAGACCACTTGCTTCTAACAGTCAGTGGTCGTTGATGGTGCCAGAGTCAGACCCGCGTGGCTCCTGCATCGCTGCCTCGGTGGACACTCGGTGAGGGAGGTGACGGCTGATGGGCATTGGCTACACGGTGGTGGTGGTGGTGGTGGTCTGCGAAGGTGGTGCATGAAAGCTGCAAATATTCTTCAATGAATTTATACATAGAGCTATTAGCGTTCATAGAGATGTTTTTTATTTTTATTATTATGAAAAATTATATTTATTTACGACAAAAAACAAAACCTAAATTAATCATAAACACAAAAATTAATTAGAAAATAATAATGTCTTCGCAAAATGTGGAGCCCAATAATGAATTTCCCTCTATTCTTCCTTTTGAGGAATGTTTGAGGATGAATTTTTTGATGAAGAATTTTTTGAGGATGTGAGTTGTGTGGTGTGATTATTCTTTGACCTTATAATTAACCTTATAACTTATTAATATGATTTACTTTACATTTCCAAAGGTATTCGATCATCTTTTTTTAATTTTTTTTAAATTATTTTTTAGAATGTTTATTATATTTTTCAAAGAGAACGTATCTTGTCTCTCTTCAGATATGCAATGAAATTCTAATTCATCCACACCATTCAGAAACATTTGTAATACCAGATCATCCTGTAGTAAGGCGGGCAGACTAAACTTACGCCTTGTCTTCCAAATTGGAGTCTAAACAATTAATATGCGCGAAAATAACACTACTAATAAAGTTTGTGTGTTGTTAGCTTTAACCTGCCACCTCGTTCCATTGACGGGAAAGTTTGAGTTTTTTCCTGACAGTAACTCCAGGATATTAGAGGCAAGCTAATTCTTTCCTTACACTGCACATGGCGTGGTAATATTTTGTTTTATGTTTTTGATTCTTAATAGGTGAACTCAGGGAGAGAGAGAGAGAGAGAGAGAGAGAGAGAGAGAGAGAGAGAGAGAGAGAGAGAGAGAGAGAGAGAGAGAGAGAGAGAGAGAGAGAGAGAGAGAGAGAGAGACCCTGTAATCTCTGGCAGGTTTACGAGACAAACTTTCAGCACTAGGCCTCGTCATTGCCTTACTTCCAATGTCTTCCAATTAGCACTATCTTCCCATTATCACAAAGGAAGCACCTCTGCTCCATTTTCTTTGACGTTATGAGGAAGAAAGCGAGACAAAGACCCCGAGAAGGTGATAAGAGCTTAGAGGGGATAAGTAAATTTTGGAGAATTGAATTAGTGGGAGCAATATTTTAAGCATTTTTCTCCCAGGAGCTAACGTTTTCCCATTTTCTTTGGCGTTTTATGCAAGGGGTAACTAGGTTGGGGTTCCCTCCCTGCTGTGGGGGCTTACTTTATGACGCTTTATATTATGGTTACGATGGTGGTAGACGTAGTTATGGTAGTGGTAGAAGTTGTGGTGGTGGTGATGAGTGGTAGTGGTAGTGGTGATGGAGGTAGTGGTGGTGATGGTGGTGGTAGTAGTGGTGATGGAGGTAGTGTTAGTGGTGATGGAGGGAGTGGTCGTGGTGGTGGTAGTAGTGGTGATGGTAGTAGTGGTGGTGATGGAGGGAGTGGTGGTGGTGGTGGTAGTAGTGGTGATGGAGGTAGTGTTAGTGGTGATGGAGGGAGTGGTCGTGGTGTTGGTAGTAGTGGTGATGGAGGTAGTGTTAGTGGTGATGGTAGTGGTGGTGGTGGTGGTGATGGAGGTAGTGTTAGTGGTTATGGTGGTAGTGGTGGTGGTGGTGGTAATGGTGGTGGTGGTGATGGAGGTAGTGTTAGTGGTTATGGTGGTAGTGGTGTTAGTGGTGGTGGTGGTGATGGTGATGGAGGGAGTGTTAGCGGTGATGGTGTTAGTGGTGATGGTGGTGGTGGTGATGAAGGGAGTGTTAGCGGTGATGGTGTTAGTGGTGATGGTGGTGGTGGTGATGGAGGGAGTGTTAGCGGTGATGGTGTTAGTGGTGATGGTGGTGGTGGTGATGGAGAGAGTGTTAGGGGTGATCTAGTTTCTGACCTTTTTTCCTCAATATCATACAGGAAATTAACCGATAGGGAGTTAGATGATTGGTTTCCACGATGGCAATAACTCTCTCTCTCTCTCTCTCTCTCTCTCTCTCTCTCTCTCTCTCTCTCTCTCTCTCTCTCTCTCTCTCTCTCTCTCTCTCTCTCTCTCTCTCTCTCTCTCTCTCTCTCTCTCAATCTATCAGATATCTTCAGCCTTTCTTTTATCTTTACCGTGCTTTTGATTACTACCTCACCTTCATCTTATCTCCTCCTCCCCTCCTCCTCCTCCTCCTCCTCGCGCGCGTGTGTGTGTGTGTGTGTGTGTGTGTGTGTGTGTGTGTGTGTGTGTGTGTGTGCGTGCGTGCGTGTGTGCGTGCGTGCGTGCGTGTGTGTTTGTGTGTGTGCGTGTGCGTGTGCGTGTGTGTGCGTGTGCCTGTCTTCACGCACAGATCCATTAGATCACCACTAACACCATCACCGCTAACACTCCCTCCATCACCACCACCACTACCACCATCACTACCACCACCACCACCACTTCTCTAAGTGTGTGTGTGTTGTTGCAATTATTTTTGTTACTGGTGTTATTTACGTATCTTTTGTTGGGATTACTGCTACCGATGACGAGTTATTGCAGCTACATATACTACTATAAGTAATAGTAATATATAATTATAATATAGTAATAATAGTATAAATGGATAATAACATATAGTAATAATTACAGTAATAATAATGATGGTAATAAGTATGATGATAACAATCATGATAGTGCAAAGAACAAGAAACAGTGAGCCGGGTTTTTTTTTCTTTCTCTTCTTTTTTAAGTTGAGGTGAGAAGAAAAGGATGACAGCCATAATTTTCACGTATTCATTTTTCTGACAAGCAAATATTTGCGTCATTGGCAAAGCAGAGTGAATCAATCATAAGAATTGGTCATCCTTTTCACTGTATTCGGATGTGTTTGTGGGTGGCTGGCTCCTCGGCGGGCAGCTTGGCGCGGGCAGGGGCGGTGCCGCCTCAGTGGTCCTTGGGCAGCCGCAGCTCGCCCACCTGCCACCGCTCGTAGTCGCCGTTGGGGTGTTTACGGACTATCTCTCCTTGGAGTTTGCCGTTGAAGAGCTCCCACTCGGTGATCTTGGTGAGCTTGGTGAGGTGGGGCGGACAGGCCGGGTGTTGGGCGTCGCCTCCCCACAGTTGCTTCAGGCGGTTCTTCAGGAGCAGCTGCACGTCAAACTTGCTCATGACGGGCTGGGTGCGCCGCTCCTCTCCCTACAGCTCCCTGCCGCTGCAGGGCGCCACTCTTCTCTGTTGCACGGTGGGCAGCCGGTAGCGGCGGTACACGTAAGGGTATTCCCTAGAGGACGCTTCCTCTTGATGGATTGTGGCTCGGCGAGACGTTCCTTTTTGGCCCATTTGCGAAGTATGTCTTGTCTTGAAGTGTTGTAAAGGTGGCTGTGAGTCTGCGAGTCTCTCGCTTTCTCGGGCATCGCGGGGCGTCGGTGGTGTCCCTTGGAGGTCTTGTCCTTCTTGTGGACCCGTCGCGGCATCTTTGTGCCTTGAGTCACAACACAGTCTTCTTGCACCAAGCGTTCCATCCCTTGACTCGGTTTTACTGAAGCAGGGACGCCAGAACAGGGAGCCTCAGGATGGGATGAACAGCATGGAGTTAACTCGCTGTCAACATGTCCTTATATGGATATGAGGGTGTTTGGTTCTATTCTTCTTAACTCCAACCTGTGTTTTAACTCCAAAGTGTTTCTTCTCGCTCATTGGTGGAGAGTCTCCGCCAAGAACTAGCTCCAACCTCATTAAGTTCCAATCTTATTTTTCTATTTTCCATTTTCAATCAATCGTCCTTCTCCTGCCCTCCCCCTCCTCCTCCTCTTGTTCCTCCTCCTCCTGCTCCTCCCCCTCCTGCTCCTCCATCTCCTGCTCGTCTCCTTCCTGCTCCTCCTCCTCCTGCTCCTCCTTTTCCTGCTCCTCCTTCTCCTGCTCGTCTCCTTCCTGCTCCTCCTCCTCCTTTTTCCTGCTCCTTCTTTTCCTGCTCCTCCTTCTCCTGCTCGTCCTTCTCCTATTCGTCTCCCTCCTGCTCTTCCTTCTCTTGCTCGTCTCCCTCCTGCTCCTGCTCCTCCTTCTCCTGTTCGTCTCCCTCCTGCTCTCTCTCCTCCCTCCTCCCCCGCTCCTCCTTCTCCTGCTCCTGCTCGTCCCCCTCCTGCTCGTCCCCTCCTGCTCCCTCCTCCTTCTCCTGCTCCTGCTCGTCCCCCTTCTGCTCGTCCCCCTCCTGCTCCTCCTCCTTCTCGTCTCCCTCCTGCCCCTTCTTCTCCTGCTCCTCCTTCTCCTGCTCCTCCTTCTTCTGCTCGTCCTGCTCCTCCTTCTTCTGCTCGTCCTCGTCCTCCTCCTCCTGCTCCTCCTTCTCCTGCTCCTCCTTCTTCTGCTCGTCCTCCTCCTGCTCGTCCTCCTCCTGCTCCTCCTTCTCCTGCTCCTCATAATAATGGTAATTAGAGAGAGAACAGTACACGAAATATCAAAGTATTTGCAGGAACTTGACCCAGCAAAATCAGTGGGGGTGGACGAAATCTCGCCGAAATTACTTTGCGAATGTCACAGCCAACTTTCGCTCCCATTAAAGATTATTTTCAATAAATCGCTAATGGACAAAAATGTTCCTAGTATGTGGAAATTAGCTAATGTTACACCGATATTAAAAAAAGGGAGTAAGAGGCTCGCAAGTAAGTATCGCCCAATTAGTCTAACATCTGTGATTGTTAAACTATTTGAGTTATATTGCGGGATAAAATAGTGTCTTATCTCGATGGAAATAAGTCAATATTAAGCTCCCAGCATGGATTTCGAAATAAGAGATCCTGCTTAACAAACCTACTCGATTTTTTCAATGTCATTTATTCAAACTGGGACGCTAAAATTCCCTTGGATATAATATACCTTGACTTCCAGAAAGCCTTCGATACAGTTCTCTATAAGCAACTTTTGACCAAGCTAAGACCGCATGGTTTTGTAGAGCAGTTATGTTCATGGATTGGCGATTGGCTTTTAAATCGTAAACAACGGGTAGTAATAAATGGCGAGGCATCTGATTGGTTAGATATTACTAGTGGGGTGCCCCAGGGATCGGTCTTGGTTCCTACTCTTTTTCTGATATATATCAATGATCTGGACTGCGGAATTGTATCTAAAATATCGAAATTTGCAGATGACACCAAATTAGGCGGTAAAGCATATACTAGAGAAAACTGCGAACTCATACAACGTAATCTTGACAAACTATCAGATTAGAGTGATAAATGGCTATTCAAATTCAATTCCGATAAATGTAAAGTAATGCATATAGGCAACGATAACCTCAAACTACTATCAAAAAATTATCGTTAAAAAGGCGAAAGGATTTTGGGTCATAAAAGCAAATATTTGAACATTAAAACCAAAATTACGCATTTTACGCTGGCTGCCATTAAATAGCCGAATTTTGTGTTGTTTCGTAAAAGACAGCCAAATTTGGAATCATTAAAAAAACCCAAAATAATTTACCCGCGATTATTATGCGAGGAGCGAACACTTAGAATATGTTTTCCTTAGTCGCCTTGAATTCGTGGGACAAGATTAAGTCCAAAGGATTGATGTTTTAAAGAAGAGAACCCAAACTTTCTCCTCACTGGAAACATCATGAAGAGAGACCGGCTAAACTGAATGGTCAAAGTGCGCAAATCTCCGTAAATTATTTCAATTTGATTTTTTGATCGATGGAACCCAATTCCAGACTTTCCAGCCTCACAATAACCAAAAAAAACAACGGTTGTAAAACTGGGTCACGTTGAGCACAGACCGTAAATTATTTAAGTAGAGTTGTGTTAGTGGTATTGGAAGCAAATTCCAACAATTTCTACGAAACTTCCAACTAACTTCTTTAACATCAGTACTTTCCACGTCCTTTAAGTAAATGTAGTTTTTGATGGTTGAAACCCGCGAATTCATACATAGTCCCCCGGTCGATTATTTAGTGTATTTGTAGTTACATACTTCATTCCATTTCTTCACCTACGAAACTTCCAGTTCCTTCTTCTGTTAGGACATGGTATCCTTTTCAACTGTTCCTCTTACATGTATTGATAGTTAGTTTATTTTCCGATACCTAGTTATGGACCAATAGGTCTCCTGGTCTTTACTATGTTTCCTCCTCCTCCTCGTCTTCTTCACTACTCCTCTTCCTCCTACACTCCTCTCCTCTCCCCTTTCCCTTCCTCTTCCTCCTCCTCCTCCCTTTCCTACCCCTCCTTATTATCTTTTTTCCTTCTCTTGCTTTTAATTTTCCTGCTTTTACTATTTCTTCCTCTACTTCTACTACTACTTTCACTACTATTTCTACTACTACTACTACTACTACTACTACTACTACTACTCTATACTACTCTACTACTACTACTACTACTACTACTACTATTTCTACTACTACTACTACTACACTATCCTACTACTACTACTACTACTACTACTACTACTACTACTACTACTACTACTACTACTACTACTACTACTACTACTACTACTACTACTACTACTACTACTACTACTACTACTACTACTACTACTACTACTACTACTACTACTACTACTACTACTACTTACTACTACTACTACTATCTACTACTACTACTACTACTACTACTACTACTACTACTACTACTACTACTACTACTACTACTACTACTACTACTTTCACTACTATTTATACTACTACTACTACTACTACTACTGCTACTACTACTACTACTACTTTCACTACTATTTCTACTACTACTACTACTACTACTACTACTACTACACTACTACTACTACTACTACTACTACTACTACTTTCACTACTACTACTACTACTACTACTACTACTACTACTACTACTACTACTACTACTACTACTACTACTACTACTGCTTTTAACTAATATGATGCAGTGTGTGTCGCTGAAGGCCGTCGCAGTTAGTGACTAACACATGGGCCCAAGGCGCCAGGCATGGCTGCTGCAGGTGGCAGGCGGGATCGAGTGTGCGCCGTCCCGCAAGCACTGGGCATGCAGCACTTCATCAATATACAAATCATTGAAACCATTCCTCCGCAAGCAAAAATCAACCAGTTGATTATATATATTTTTTATCTCTTAATTTCTTTATAAATCGGCTATTTGATTTTCATTGTTTTACGGAATCGATTCTTCCCCGCATCGGCTGGAGGGATGGATGGTTGATCGGTAAAAGTTTGCCCTGATTCTAGACTTTGTATTCTCTGTAATCATCCCTCTCCACTACCTCCTTTTCTAATAGGTCTAATACTTGTAATTATAAACACGAAAAGGCTTTGAAAATATCATTGTAGAATATTACTGTACAGTCGATAGATTAAATGTAACAAGAAAATTTCACAGATATAAGAGGGATGGTAAAGCATTTCCTTGAACGAAGCTAAATGCTTCCTTTTCATTCGGATCGCAAACGCCTGGAATTCTCTGGCCTCCAATAGCGTTGACAGTTACAAGTTTCAAGAACAAGTAGATAAGTACTTCGACTCCAATCTGGAACTGTCATATTATCTAGTATATATTATCGCAATGAAATCTCGTAATGTATCAAGGTATTATTATTTTTTGGGGAGGGGAGGGACGGGGGGAGTTGGTGTTGGTGTTGTAGCGGTTGTTTTGCCTGGGTAGTTATAGCAGCAGTAGTTTTTATTGCATTCTTAAAAAAATATAGAAGCGTGCAACTTTTCCATGTTGCACGGTGTTTCGCCTTAGCCTTTACTATCCTTTGTCTTTGACTTTAGATTAGTAATTGTAGTTCATCACAAAACCAGCAGGTCTGTTGCTATTTGCTGTTTCCTTGCGTTCCTTTGTGTCCTCCTCCTCCCCCACCCCTCGTCATTCGCTTATTCCCTAGTGTTGTCTTTTACCCTTTGTTCGATCTTTTTTTACGGTCTTTCTATTTCCTCCTTCATTTTTACCTCATTTGTGTTTTGTTGCTTCATTTGCATCATCTCCCTCCTCCTACTCCTCTTTTTTTTCTTGTTCCTCCTCTTCTCCTCCTCTCCCTCCCCCTCAACCTCCCCCATTTCCCTCTACTCCTCCTCCTCCTCTCTTTCCCTTCCTCTCCCTCCCCCATTTCCCTCTCCTCCTCCTCCTCCTCCTCCTACTTACTCTCATTGCGTAAAATGATTGCGAGTCGCGTCTACACAACCCCTCCC
>JACEEZ010006284.1:207500-212500 GCA_016584305.1 Chionoecetes opilio | reverse complement strand
CTCTCTCTCTCTCTCTCTCTCTCTCTCTCTCTCTCTCTCTCTCTCTCTGTCTCTTTCTCTATCTCTCCCTCCCAGAGGTCATGCAGTGGTAGAGAAAGTCGTGGTGTCGCGCAGATGTATCAGTAAAGCGTGTGATAGATGTATTTATGTCTCCCGGGATGGTTTTGTCTTTGTCTGGTTGTCCTGCTTGGAGTGCCTGTGTGAACTTCCGTGATGAGGCCTGTTATGAGCGATGGCACCCGCGGGACAGATTTATCTTTACTCTCCTTTTATAGCTTCGTACTACCGTAGATATAACACTAAAGTCGCCAGGACAACGTTTCTTTTCGATTTACTGACGTCTGGTGGCGTTAATACTTACATTTCTGCATCCACGTTTTCAGGAAAGTTAGAAGGGGCTATCTGGAGAGTCTGTGTCATTTGTGTCCTCATCTGTGTCATATTATGACTATAAATGAACAAATTACCAAAATATCAACCAAGTGGTGACGTTGGTAACGGCTACACTAAGATTGTCAGCTAGTGTTTACGTCCTCCCGCCCAGCTGCCGTCTATCGTCGCCTGAAAAAGAAACGTGTAGTGAAATTTGAAACAGTTTATACTTGCAGATACAAAGCATAAAACAACACTGAAGCAGGGTAGTCATGATATAAACTACTGTGTATCATTTTCAGTGGCACATACAAATCAGTAGTGATGCTATAATTCGATATATATGGCGGCTGGCGACATTAGTACAGGTGGCGACTAAAGTGTTATCTACGGTAGCGCTGTGGTGCTCGTCTTTGATTTGATGATCTGCGGGTAACTTGTGCAGTGTTTTGTTGACGGTGATGATGGGTGGCCAATACTTCACCTGGTGACAACACTTCCTGGAACACGACCCAGGACACTACCACGGGGTGTGAAAGCCTCTTGGGGGCATTAACCTCGTCTCTTTTGTCGGGATGTGCAAGCCTCCAGGGGAATTAATTTATATTTTCACCAACATGGGCTATGTATTGCATTGAAATTTTGGGTGAGTGACCTGCTTTTTTATTAGTATACACACACACACACGCACACACGCACACGCACGCACACACACACACACACACACACACACACACACACACACACACACACTGTGGTGTTTAGTCCCTCGCCGCCTCATGTGGTCGTGGTCTCTCACACTTGGTGCCAAACATGGTTGCTATCGCAGTTACGAAAACATCCAATAGATAGATTTCAGGAACAGGAAGCTATTAGCGAGTAATTTATTAGCAAAAACTAATTATAGAAAAGTATTGAAAACAGAAAATCGATTACGAGGTTAATTCCCGGCTAGCAGGCAGGGCGGCACACAGGCAGGCCAGGCAGGGGCAGGCAGGGGCAGGCAGGCCACCCTGGTGCTGTGGTCACGCACGCACGCACACACATACAGATACATACACCGTCCTTCGTCCCCCTACCCAGGGCACTACATATGCAGCTTGGTTAGGCTACATTATCGCCATGTTATAAATCAAAACGACACCGTGTGGGCGGCAGTGTGTTATGTGGTGCAAAGGTTGAATAATGTGTCAGGTGGCAGGGGAACGGGGCTCCGGCCTAAACGTAAAACCCCACTATATAGTTTGTGGTATGCTAGGATGCATTTTAATATTTTTTTCATATTTCCTTCTCACACATCCGGGTCAGGCGAGACTAGAGATAATAGTTTACAGTATCATGATTTTACGTGAACGGTAACACTTCCTGGCTAGGTGTCAGTCCGGTGGGTGAGGGTGTGGGTGTCCCAGGTGACAACATTGGGAGTGAGAGGCTGACGTCCACACAGGGGGTGGTGTGCGACTGTCCTGTACCTGTGTGTGACGGTGTTGCTTTGGTGTCATCATTTTCGTTATTGTTATCACTATTATCATCAGTATCATTGTTATTATCAGTAACGTCATTAATATCGTTGTTGTTCATTATTATTGCTTTCATTTTTATCATAATTATATTCATTATTAGTATTGTTATTACCTTTACAATTATTATAATGTTATTATCATTATTATCATTGATATAATTATTGTTAACATCATTATCATTATTGTTATTGTATTTTGCCGTTCTTTACGAGACAGTGGAGATGGTTGGAGGAGACGCATGAGTTGGGGAATACCTAATATTTGTTCTTGTCGAAAAGAATTCTGGGATTTAGAAATCACGTGTAGTTGTTTCTCCTCTCACAACTAAACAACATAAATATTGTAATTTCCATTTTTATTTTAAAATATTTATATTATTTGATCACTAACTGTTCCATCATCTTGAGTATAATCTTTCTCACCGTCACTTGTCTCGCAGCCTGTTTCCCGCGGTGTAGCTCCCGTTGCGGGGAGACTCCGCTAATCCCCGAGACGAGGCGCCGCATTACTCCACAAAAATTCTCGTTTCTTAAAGAGGTGTCGGTATTCCTGTACTGAACTTCTCCCATTTTCTTTATTCGCCTCAATATGTGTGTGTGTGTGTGTGTGTGTGTGTGCGTGCGTGCGTGCGTGCGCGGGCGCGCGCGCTGAGGCAAGCCAGTGAATCCACTCATTCTTCCTGTCTGTGTATTCATCAACGTCAATGTTTCTACAGTCTTTCCCTTACAGTTACATGCATCTGTCCACCGCTGGTCCATATTTCTTGAACATTACTTCTCCGTCGTTCATGACGCGTGATGTAAGGCGCATAAATGTAAGACAATATTTTGGTAATGTCACGTTCGCTTTCGGCAATTCAATATTAGTATTGTTATTATCATTTATTTTGTCGATTTTCATATAATTCCTCGTTCGTTGTTGATACATACGACTTTTTAAGAGTTGCACCCAAGCACAACACAACAGAAAAAGCTAGAAATACTTCACTCTTTGTCCCCCTTTTGCCTTGCCCCCCTCGCGTCTACCACTCATGCCCCCAATATCCACTCGTCTTTCAACCCCCCTCCCCGTCCCCGTCCCCCTCCCCGTCCCCCTCCCCCTCCCCATCCCCCATCCCCGTCTCCCATCCCCCCTCCCCGTCCCCCATCCCCCCAAAAGCTAGAAATACTTCACTCTGTCCTCCTTTCAACCCCCCTCCCCCTCCCCCCTCCCCAACCCCAAAAAACAAAGTGGCCGTGTTGCTCCGCACACCGTCGTCGGGAAAAGAAAGCGAGATAAGAAAAAAAGAATTGGAAAAAGATGGATCACGACAAGATACCGGAAAGAAGACGAGTACGTGTCACTACTTGATCAAAAATACGACTCAACTTAAAGGAACTTGTATAATAGAAGTAAACACGTTTGGTTTTATAATATTCGGCGATGGTTTTTCAATAACCTTAGCTCAAAATATTGGCCTGAATATGGAAATTACTCACGCTTAATAATGAAAATACAGCTGATTAAAGAAAATAAGAAGTGGGTAATGTAAATGCTGGAGAGAGAGAGAGAGAGAGAGAGAGAGAGAGAGAGAGAGAGAGAGAGAGAGAGAGAGAGAGAGAGAGAGAGAGAGAGAGAGAGAGAGAACAAAATAACCGTGCCTATTAAAGACTATCCGAGTATCTCTTAAGGGCATAAGGTGAATTGCAGGAGGAGCAAGGGAGATGCGGGGCAGCGTTGTGGTGGTGGTGTTGCTTGTGAGTAATGGACCAATCGCGGCCAGGGAAGGGCGCGCCACTATGTAAACCGCGTCCATTCCATGCTCTCTGCTTGCCCTGGTGGTGGGTTTCCATTTTCTTCCGCATATTATGTACTGTGCGTGTGTTTGTTTGATTGAGTGTGTGTGTGTGTGTGTGTGTGTGTGTGTGTGTGTGTGTTTTGATAGGATACGGATAGGATAGTTACGATAGGAGAATTTCCGATCTATTTTGTGTATCATGCGACTTTTTTCTTTCATTAATTCCCTAAACAATGGAGTCACAATGTTGATAAGAGCCCATTCGGTGCTCTTGACTGAAACAAAAAGCAAAATGAAAAAGAGAAACTATATAAACGGTTAACTGTTATTCTCCTTATTAAAAAACAATCTTCTATTATTATTATATCCATTCATTTCGTAAATATACAAAAAATTGCAATCTGTTACTGACTTGTATTTGCGAGTATTTGCGCTGCATCCTTTGTGTGTTTCATGGTTATAACGGTGATAATACAACGACCTCATGGAAAAACAACATGTATTCGTGTGACCCCAGAGATAACAGGTCATTCACTATCATTTTTCATTGACCTTGTTTTAGTATTCATAACATTTCATCCCACCACATCCTATTTCCCTCCCCTTGCCTCCCTCCACACACACCTGCTGTTCCGCGCTACATTACGTTTTCTACAGCCTAGCTACCTCGTTCCGTCCTCTGACACCGAGTTTAAGTTCCCGTTTTCTTCATTTTTTTATATATTTGAGAGCGCTTCATCCCGTTCTCTCTGGTGGAATAACTAAGAGATCAATCCCTCGGCTCGTTCTCTGTTGGTGAATGTCTTTTAATACCGTTTTCTACTGCCATTTCGAGGAGGGAGATAGATAGAGAGAGAGAAAATGAGAGCGGAGTTAATAGATTATTTACATAAGAGAAGTGAGAAGGAAGGACGAAGTCATAGTGGTGTTTTAATGAGAGAGAGAGAGAGAGAGAGAGAGAGAGAGAGAGAGAGAGAGAGAGAGAGAGAGAGAGAGAGAGAGAGAGAGAGAGGCCTCCACCTACGGCGAAGAGGGTCCATTCGTAAGTTTGTTTTGTGACCACTCTTCTGTGAGGGAGAAGGAGGGAAGAAAGGAGAAGAGGGAGAGAGTATAAGGTAAAGAGGGACAGAAAGGGGGAAGCAAAGAGACAGATATCATGAAGGTCTTTTAGAAGAGTCGTAGGTAACTCAGCCACTCTTGTGATGCTCTCTCTCTCTCTCTCTCTCTCTCTCTCTCTCTCTCTCTCTCTCTCTCTCTCTCTCTCTCTCTCTCTCTCTCTCTCTCTTCTCTCTCTCTCTCTCTCACACACACCGTCTACCTCATATTTC
>JACEEZ010006284.1:195000-197500 GCA_016584305.1 Chionoecetes opilio | reverse complement strand
AAAGATGTTTTTATTTTAAATACACCTACATAGCTTTAAGCCTAGCACAGACTCCGCCGGCCGCCGCGCACCCCCCTACACTCCCCTGTTGGCCATCTTTTCCCACGCAACTTTTTTCTCTTTGTTTTGTGTTCCAGTAATGGCATTGAAGCCGTGCCTCACGTCAGTCACCCGGGCACTTGTTAGGTTTGTTTCATGAAGCAGACTTACAATCACTCGCCCCTAACCTGCCACTTTTGTATCCATTGTTATGTGTTGCAGCCTCGCTCCATAGGTAGGGGACAGTAGTTGTGTATTGTACAGAAAAAATACTTTATAGTTAAAAGTAAGTGCAAATACTTCACCTGTGCACCTTTTTTATGAATCAGGTATTTCTTCGCAGCAGCTTATTTTTAGACTCACTCAGATGACTGTCAATAGTTTTGCCTCAGGAAGTACTAGCGCTGCCTGTCATCCCTTTGTCCCAACACTGAGTCATGGCCAGGGAGATGTACGTCACCAGCCGCCATGGCAGTGCCCGGGAGGACGTGTTTGTGCTTGATTAATGTACGTCAAGATTGAAGAATAGAACTTTCCCTACATCTCGTGGGAAAAGAAATACATACAGACACGCGCAAGCACACACACACACGCACACACACACACACACACGCACACACAAACACACACACACACACCACGATGGTCAAGTGGATTGAGCTTTGCTGCGCCATTCTGTGGTTAGCCGGTTCGAATCTTCGCTCGCTCCCGGGGATTTTTCACCCACGAATTCAGGCGGTTACTGTCCCCCTTGAGCTAGGGGTTGGGGATGTGTGGTGTGTGAGGTCCCAGCATTACCCAAAGATCGGTCATAATGAGCTCCAAGCTCTCTCCGGGAGGGTGAAACGGGTGAGTCCGACTTGCGTGGAGAAGACCATGGGTGAATGACACACACACACACACACACACACTCTCTGTACGATGCCCTTCTAGTAAAGTGGTAAACTGTGTGTGTGTGTGTGTGTCACGACCCCCACAGACTCGAATACCGCTCACGGTTCGAAAATCTTTGCCTGTAAGCGCGGACAGTTACTGTTCACTTGAAGAAGGGATGGGGTGTTTAAGGTGTGTTAGGTACCCGCCTTACCTATACATCGGTGTTTATGAGCTCTTTCTGGGAGGGTTACAGCTGGCGGTCACGTGATCAGGCCGTGGGTGAATAACACACACTAAATCTCTCTCACACACACACACACACACACACACACACACACACACACACACACACACACACACACACACACACACACACACACACACACACTCAAACACGCTAACTAATTACATTATTACTCATATAATAAAAAGCAGTGGATGTGTGGTGCGCCTGGTGGCTGTGTGTCATGAGGGCTCAACACGCCACCAAACACACACACAGCCAGTCACAGATGTCATGTGATGGCAAAACGAACACCATAATGCTAATTACAATGATGGTACTACTGCACACACTCTTGTTTCTCTTGTTTGTTTTGTTTAGAGGATAATGCCTCAGAGCCATAGTGATCTACCGCTGCTGCATATTAGTGTTGGCCGAAGCCACCATCCCCGGGGGAGGGGGGTTACAAACCCCCGGCTGGCACCCGGTACCCATTCACTGCTGGGTGGACAGGGGCTAGGGATTTAAGAAAGACCACCCATCTATCTTTCGCTCCGCCCGGGGATCGAACCCGGGACTTCTCGGTTGTAAGCCGAGCGTGCTAATCACTACACTACGGAGTTCCCTCCGCACAGGGAACACACACACACACACACACACACACGGTAGTTCAGGGACGTGCTTCACTTCTGATTGAGGTTATTGTATTGGCGGAAAATATTAATATTAATATTATCATTACTACTAGTATTACTATATACATATTATTATTATAGTTATTGTTATTATAGTTTTTGTTTTCCTATATCATCCACCACCACCACCACCGTCACTATCATCACCAATTACACATCACCATCGTCACTATCACCATCGATACATTCACCGTGCAAAAAAAATAGACTTGATCCCGTTGTATCCCAAAACTAACCAGTTAATTGTCACCGTGAATCTCTATAATTAGTTACGATATGAAAATTGTGAATACTGTTGTTGGCTACTTTTTGATTAATGTTATTCGTGCAAAATAAAGCTGTTTACCGAACCTCTATGAAAAAATAACATGATCGACCGATGTATTTTCGCCTTGTGTTGTGTTGCGTCATTGTGTGACATGTTTGTTGGCTCTACTCGTATTGTGTGCATGACCCCCCTTCCCCCTCCCCCTCCTCCCTCCATGTGTATGTTTAATCTATTGCCTCAATGTGGATTACTGATGCTTAATGTGTGTATGTGTATATGTGTGTGTGTGTGTGTGTGTGTGTGTGTGTGTGTGTGTGTGTGTGTGTGTGTGTGTGTGTGTGTGTGTGTGTATCACTAGTCGCCCACCGCACTGACATCACACAAACGGACATACATACA
>JACEEZ010006284.1:172500-185000 GCA_016584305.1 Chionoecetes opilio | reverse complement strand
CCTGTAATCTATAGATGGTGCAGGTAAGGGTGGAGGGGGGGCGGGTTCCCGGAGATACGTCACCGCTTACCTGTCTCACTCTCACGCTCGTCCACCATGAACGGTTTTTTTTCCTTTTTTGATTAATGATAGAGAATAAAAACCGCAAAGCCAAGTTGAGGCAAAGGCCGCGGCGTCGCCAAGAGTACCCCGGTCTGCGCTCCACCACCACCACCACCACCTTCACATGTGCCTGGTTCCTGCTCTGACACGCACGAGGTGTTAATCTCAATCTCATTATAAGCATAACATGGAAGATACATTGTTGTGGCGGTTTTGAGTACGTAAGAACACACACACACACACACACACACACACACACACACACACACACACACACACACACACACACACACACACACACTGTGATTCAGACGTTGCAAGGTGTTTTGCAAGGAGACGGCCGAAATTACTAACTCAATGTATTGCCACTGTTGTCTTCTTACTCACAAGATTAACGACAAATTTCGTACTTTGCGAAGACAATGCCAGTGATTCCAACTTTTCCATGCCGGTCACAAGTTCTCGCAACAGTCCACACTCTCGGCAAGTGAATGACGCGCCAGACAGTCCCGGCGGGCGAGCACGGGTGCTGCTGGACACACACGCAAGGGGCATCAGCTACTAAGAATGCCGCAGGGAATCCAGCCTCACACTGTAGTAATATAATCCTAAACGTGAATGTCGCGTACTACATCTGTAAAATAGTCAATCCAATCCACAGTCAAATTGAGGATATTTCTATCATTGATTAAGGTTTTGTATCTATAAATTGCCTTGTACGTAATATTTGGTCAGTGGCTTACAACTGACTCCGCGGCAGCACGCTCCCTTCACACTTGTATTCATTTGCCCACCGAGACTGGCCAGGGATTTGTTGCAGCTCAAAACGAGCCTCGCGAACACGTAAGTGAGACTGCCCACCCAGGCCACCCGAGTACACAGAATACGAGTACTGAAATGCACGAGTCCAGCTGTGTACCTCACGATGTGTGTTCATATTGTACCGGCTGGACGTGAATAGAATACTGGTTGATTCATTCATGTATTAGTTACAATGTAACAATGTATTAGTTCTGTTATAGTTGCGTTTTCTTATTGTAAACACATTTTGTGTACAGTGTAGTCATGCAGTTATTAGCAAGGACTCTTGACCGTGACTCAAGTCTGTCTGAGTCGACCTTGTCTCACATTTCATTCCAGTATTTCAATTCAGCAATACTGGGATGGCTGCGACGGCTATAGTGTTGTGTTAAGTTTCTATATGTTTTCTTCCTTTCCATGCAGCCGGGCCTCTTTAGAATGGAAACATGCAGCAATCTGTCTCGACAGGACGGCTGGCGGCAATACTGTAGCACCCTGTCATTAAGCTGTATATACTGTATAGAGCAAATTTTTATACAGGCAGTGACCCGCTAAACACAAGAAAGACGCCACTCTTACCTTCCCTTTGAGGGACTTCTCTCGTGGCTGCTTCTGTTCGCCCCTCGCCGGCAATGCACATGCCTGAAGATTTATCGCAGGCTTGCAAGGCAGCGGATCATGCGGGGAGGAACCATTATTAAGAAGCATCATGAGGTGCCTGCAGGGTCACTATTCTTGCCGCGCCGCTCCATGGTGCTCCACACGTTAGGTCATCCCCGATAGCAATTTATCAGACATGCAGTTCGTTTTTCAACTTTCCATATATCTTCCCACCCCTGCAGGACCCTCTGGGACTATTGTGAAAGTTTTTTCTGCATCTGCATTTGATTCTGCAGTGCACCTTGAATGTCCTTGATGCATATTCACTATACAGACGAAGTTTGCTGTGGAAATCATGTGTGTGTGTGTGTGTGTGTGTGTGTGTGTGTGTGTGTGTGTGTGACTGTTTGGTCATCGTAGGTGTCGCCTTGCAGAATGTCTCAGGGTTCCTTCATGACGCACCTCTCACCGCAGAGACTCTTAACTCGTCCACATAGTGTAATTCAGGCCAGCGTGCATGAACGTCTCATGATTGTTTTGTCGGGTGTTCTAGCGGAGGTCACTGTTGCAATGTTAGCTCATCTGTGTAGTAAATGGTAATTCTGCATCAGTAAATAGTCGTGTGTCTGTTGTACCTGACGAAACATATACTATGTGCAGCTTACTAACCCCGTGCTGTGCTCTGCTGTGCGGCTAATTATATGATGGCGTCATTGTGGTGCATGTGTCGTGGGAAGAATCATCTGGTCCGAGGTGTCGCCCAGCAAGGCAACGCTTCGTATGACACATATTGTTCCGATATTGGTTGCTGAAGGTAATTGATAGGATAATACATTGGATAACAGAAAATATGCAATGCTTGGCTATCTTTCTATTATGTACGGAGACATATGATGATAGATGTTGCAACGCACTATACCGTGGCCTCCAAGCCACGGTATAGTACAATACACGCTCTGTCTCGACGCTTGGATCATTAGCGGTACAAATGGCTATTTGGTGAGGAGATACACTGCCGCCGGAAAAAGAAGTTAGATAGATTACACGATCAGCACTTAACACAGGTATACATTAACAATGGGTAATGACCGGCGTGTTAGGCTTGAGTGCCCGGATGTAGTGCCGGGGGGAGGGGGGGGCAGAACATGTGTGTGTGTGTGTGTGTGGAGAGAGAGAGAGAGAGAGAGAGAGAGAGAATATATTTATCAATTACAAACACGCAGCTGTTACTGATTCTTTACGTAGACACACACACACACACACACACACACACACACACACACACACACACACAGACACACACACACACACACACACACACACACACACACTACCACACACACACACACACACACACACACACACACACACACACACCACACACACACACACGCACACACCACACACACACACACACACACACACACACACACACACACACACACACACACACACACACACACACACACACACACACACACACACACACACACACACACACCCGGCCATTGTTTCATTCACTTTTACCTATTGATCATTCTAGTTATTAATTAGTATGTCTCTCTTTTACAGGTAAGATGAGCAAATGAGGCAACCAGATGTATGGTGAGTGTTCTCTCTCTCTATCTCTTACTTTCTCTCTTTCCCCCATTTATATCTCTCTTTCTCTCTGTTTCTCTCTCTCTACTCTTCTTCTTTCTCTCATTCTCTCTTGCTCTCTCTCTCCCTCTCTCTAGTGATCTCTTACTTTACTCGTCTTCTCTCTCCTCTCTCTCTCTTCTCTCTCTCTCTCTCTCTCTCTCTCTCTCTCTCTCTCTCTCTCTCTCTCTCTCTCTCTCTCCTCTCTCTCTCTCTCTCTCTCTCTCTCTCTCTCTCTCTCTCTCTCTCTCTCTCTCTCTCTCTCTCTCTCTCTCTCTCTCTCTCTCTCTCTCTAATAAAGTCTAACCCGCATCGGGGCTCCTAATTGGCATATCAGAATCACCTGCATGCACGCCGGGCTCGCCGATAACAGCGCGGCGGTCCTCATTAGCACCGCCACCACCACCGCCTTCATGCCGGGGGGAAGCACGGCCTCGCCTCCAATACTATACTGGAATTATAATTTTTTTTTTAGTGGTGACTGAGGCTATTTTTATATCAGTGGCATTGCTCTTCATTCTAGCGGAAATCAAGTTTAATGATATATAAGGTTATAGCGTGTTCCCAATACTTGACAAAGAAGCGGCACGTAACCTGATTGGCAATAAAGTTTCCAGTCGTGTGATTGGTCGACAGGGGCAACGAATAGGAATTTAGTATATTTGTTTATTATTATAGATTTGATTATTTTCATTATTAGTCAGATTATCATTATTATTAACTATTATTATTATTATTCAACCAGCAGTTATTATGTTGAGTTGAGCTATGAGTTCGCTATGAGACTTGTATTATCCCAGAATTCCTTGAAAATGTTGGTAAAATACATGGTGTGCGTTTGTTTTCTGAGTGCACTTTGTTGCCCTGCACCGGGATGTACTGCACTTGTACTCGCCCCACGGTACCAGACTCCCAATGCGGTTGTCCTGAGTGTGCCGTCACGCAAGTATGGGCGGGAGTGACGGTGTCTTCGGGATGAATGAGTGTATGAGACGATGAAGTTCATTGCAGTAAGGGAGTCCCACACTGAAATGCTTTCCTATAAGTCGTAAAGGGATCTCATTATTTATACACACATTTCTGAACTTCCGCACTTCTTTAATAAGTATTATCAGTATTGTTATTATTATTATTTTTATTGTCATTATTATTATTATAATTTTCATCAAGAACAACAACAACAACTACTACTACTTCTACTACTACTACTATTACTACAACGACTGATACTACTGATACTTCTGCTAGCACCACTACTGCGACTACTATAGTAGTCGCAGTAGTATACTACTACTAGTACAACTACTACTACTACTACCTGCACTACTACTACCACCACTACTACTACTACTACTACTACTCTATAGTAGTACTACTACTACTACTACTACTACTACTACTACTACTACTACTACTAAAGCACAGCCTAGGTACCAGAGGTAACAGTGTTAACTTGTTATGTCCACAACCAAGAACAACACTGTACAAATTTTCTATATATTGTTTTGGTCCGAGATGTTGGAACGCATTGATGACATCAAAACAGCAAATAATCTCAATTTATTTGAATTTAAACTTAAACAGTATTTATATAATTTGCAAAGTCAAGGTGTTATAGAATGAAAATAAAATACAGTAAATTTGTGTTCCTGAAATTTAGGTACTTTTTTTGAAAACATGTCACTATGAGTTTATATTTTTGTATGTTAATCTTTATTTGTAAATTATTGCCGTCATCGTATACGTATTTATATGATGTTAACGGATTTTATGTTTGCTAAGGAGCTCATGCTCAGCAGACTAATGCCTATTAAAAAAATGTGTATATATATATTCATGTATATAATTGTTATTTGGCAATAAACTCTAACAACCACAAACCACTACTACTACTATTACTAACTACTACTACTACTACTACTTTTACTAAAATTATTACTACGACGATAATGATAATAGCAGGTATGATAAAAATAACAATGGTAATGACTACAGTAATGATATTAATGATAATGTAAGCATTAGCAATAATGATAACACTGTTGCTAGTTTCACCCTTACTTATTATTAATTATTAATTATATTTAGTGCAGCAAACCCATAGCCTTGTAGACGTGTATTCAAACCCATACTATTCTGTAAGTGAGGATAGTAGTCGCAAATAGTAGTCGTAACAGGTATCAGTAGTAGCAGTAGTAGTAGTCCTTTTTTACTGAAAGATAAATCACAAAGAATTGCGGGAGCAAACACCAGTATGAGAGCAAACACGAGCGCGGCACAATTTTTCGTATCTTCCACTCACGCATTTTACCGTTCTCTTAACATCAAGTCAAATAATATCGCGCTGTGTGGAAAAAAATACCTTCATATGCACACCACTGTTTGTAGCGTAAAGTTTGTGTAATCGGATATCACTGGAAAATTAATTGCACTTCAGCTTGAACATACTACGAAGATGAAGTTAATAGTATTATGTAATATTTTTATTTATACTCATTACACACGCTATTCAGTCATTAATGTATCACCCTTACAACCTCAGCCAGAAAGTATTTTCCTACCTGCATCCTGTAATATGTGTTAATTACTACTTTTTTTTTTTTTTTTTTTTTTACTGCATGGCTCATCTCCGACTTTCCCCTCACATGCTGAAGTGCTTATTTTTGTAGCATGTGTGATGTGGGTTTTTTTTCTATAATTTTTCCAACGCTTCCTGTGATTCTTTTGATACTTGACCATAATTTATATTTTAATAGCAACCCTTGGATACCGACTAATACTCCACTGCGCTCTCACACACACACCACACACACACACACACACACACACACCACACACACCACCACACACACACACACACCACCACACACACACACACACACACCACACACACACACACACACACAACCACCACACACACACACACACACACAACCACACACACACCCCCACACACCACACACACCAACACACCACACACACACACCACACACACACACACACACACCACACACACACACACACACACACACACACACACACACAAACCCCACACCACCCACACACACCACACACACACACACACAACACACACACCCACACACACACACACACACACACACACACACACCACACACACACACAACAACACACACACACACACACACCACACACCACACCACAACACACACACACACACAACACACACACACACACACACCACACACACACACCACCCACACACACAACAACACCACACACACACACACACACACACAACACACACACACACACACAACACCACACAACCCACACACACACACAACACCACACACACACACACACACACACACACACACACACACAACACACACACACCACAACACACCACACACACACACACACACACACACACACACACACACACACAACACCACACACCACACACACACACACACACACACACACAACACCACACACACACACCACACACACACACACACACACACCCCAACACACACACACCACACACACCACACACACACCACACACACACACCACACACAAAACGTGGTCTAGTGATTAAGAGCGTGTCAGGATATTATGTAATCATGCGTTCAATCCCCACTCGCTCACAGGGATTTTTCTCTGACAAATGCTGCCGATTACTGTTCCCCTTGAGTAGGGGATGGGTCTGTGTGGTGTCACTGGTGTGTGAGGTCCCAGCATTACCCAAAGATCGGTCACTATAAACTCCGAGATATTTTTGGAAGAGTAAATCTGGCGATCGCGAGTCCAACTCCCGTGGGAAGACCGTGGGCGAATGACACACAACACACACACACACACACACCACCCACCCCACCCCCACCCACCCACCCACCCACCCACCCACCCACCCACCCACGTACGCACGCACGCACGCACGCACGCACGCACGCACGCACGCACGCACGCACGCACGCACACAACACACACACACACACACACCACACACACACACAACCACACACACACCACACACCATATATTGGAAGACGTAATCAAACGTACCCACGCAGCTGCTTTTTATATCAGATATGTTTTGTTACTATTATTATTTATGTAATCATTATCATCGTATTGATTATTCTCATCAATACATTGCTGCTATTATGATGTTCTTTTTATTTTGTATTGCATTTTTTTCCACTTTCTTCTTATTGAAGAAATAATGACTGTCTACTTTCAGTCTACATACTTATACATCGTATCATTGTGTGTGTGTGTGTGTGTGTGTGTGTGTGTGTGTGTGTGTGTGTGTGTGTTTGTGTGTGTGTGTTTGTGTGCGCGCGTGTGTCAAGGTTTATACTCGCCTGTAAGCTGTAGTTGTATTTCCTCCACCTACATGTCTTTCTCCAATCTTCAAACAATGCCTCCACGCCTCCGCCCTCCCGCCCTTCCACCCTTCCCCCTTCCTTCCACCCTTCCCTTGCCTTCCACCCTTCCCCTCCCTTCCACCCTTCCTTTGGTAACCGCGAAATAATAGTCTTTACACAATACCAAACAAAAAAGTAATAATCTGATTGGCTACAAGATTTCTCGCCGTCTGATGATTGGTCGGTAGAGACAACCAATAGGATCTCGGCCGTGTTCGTTAATTGGGTGACTTGTTTGTTGATTGGTTGACCGTTATTCTGGGTTTTGTTTCCAAGTCCGCTTTCCCCTCAACAGCGCAATTTTCTCCGTTATTACTGTTATTTTTTCTGTTTGTAGCATTGTCTCCTCCGCTGTTTGCCATTGATCATTCAGTGATAACGGCGTGACACGATAAAGGGAACATTGAAAGTAGGATTCCAGCTTCGCAGAATGGCATGTCGTTATGTTGTAATTAAAGAAAAACTCTGTCCATTACGGCGCTTAGGGAAACGAAAGAAAATGTTAACAAGATTATGCCGGTGGTGCTGACGCGGCCTGAAGACTGCAGGATTTTTTTTCTCTTATTTTTGGTGTGAGAAAGATTTTCGTCAGTTTTCTGTGCAGTCGTCAGGGCGACAATGACATTTTGTCATCTTTTGGATATAAATTAATATATATATATATATATATATATATATATATATATATATATATATATATATATATATATATATATATATATATATATATATATATATATAGGGTATAACACGAGTTTCTGCAAATATTGATACAGGTGAAAGAACACGTAATTCTAAGCACAAAATATTCTATAACCATATGCTTTTTGAAGCTTCCTTTAGACGTGAGATGAAGTTAGAAAAATTAGCGCGGCCAGTAATTTCACCATGGCAGGCGGTTGCCGCTCGGTGATATTTTGAATGATTTAATCATAATGTTTACTAGTAATTGAGCATTACATTATCTTAAACAACACAATTGGTATTAATGGACATGTTATTACTAAATAAGCAGTACATGAGAACAGCAGGGCTGTAATAAACAATACTGTAAAAGGCTACATGGCATCGTGTCAGGGAGGGGTAGGATGGAACACGTGACTCAGCTGATCGGCGTGTGGCCTCGCAACCTAGTCCCTCCTTCCTCCCCCGCCCCGACGCTCTGCCACTTAGCCTTTTACAGTATTGTTTATTACAGCCCTGCTGTTCTCATGTACTGCTTATCTAGTAAAAACATGTCCATTAATACCAATTGTGTTGTTATAAGATAATGTAATGCTCCATTACTAGTAAACATTATGATTAAATCATTTAAAATGTCACCGAGCGGCAAACGCCTGCCATGGTAAATTTACTGGCCGCGCTTATTTTTCTAACTTCATCTCACGTCTACAGGAAGCTTCAAAAAGCATATGAATAAAGAATATTTTGTGCTTAGAATTACATGTTCTTTCACCTGTATCAATGTTTGCAGAAACTCGTGTTACACCCTGTATATATATATATATATATATATATATATATATATATATATATATATATATATATATATAATATATATATATATATATATTTATTTATTTATTTATTATTTATCTATCCATCTATCTATCTATTTATCTATATATGTGTATATATATATATATATATATATATATATATATATATATATATATATATATATATATATATATTTATCTATCCATCTATCTATCTATTTATCTATATATGTGTATATATATATATATATGTATATATATATATATATATATATATATATATATATATATATATATATATATATATATATATATATATATATATATATACATATATACAGTAACCGCGGCAAAAAACAGGATAAGGGCCATTTCTGGTGCTCCGCAAGTGTGTGGATTTCTCCTTGACTACCGAGCTGTGACGTTTGAATTTGACAAGTGCTCATACCTCACCTTGTTCTACGGTTGTCAGTTATACACTGTGCGTGACAACAGCTCACTGGCCTTCACACTGTCTGAGGAGGACACACTTTCTGAGCGTCTACCTTTACATCAGGATTAGTCGTCTATTTGCCATTATTTAAGCCTACTATTTTTTTATTCATGCTTAATGATGACTCCAGGCAAGATGAATGACATAGAGAGGGCTCGTATTTTAGCTTTGAGGGAGGCAAACCTAACTGTAAGGGAACTAAGTGAGAAAACAGGGCGTAGCATGAGTTCCCTGTTTGCCCTGTTCAAGCGAGTTCAAAATGTTTCTCCTGGCACTGTTCCCCCTCGAAAATCAGGATCTGGGCGCCCTCGCAAAACTAAAAATGCCACAGATAAGCTAGTGAAACGTGAGGTACTTAAAAACCCTGTGGGATATTTTTGGAATTTATTGGGATTTTATTTTTTTATTTTTTTAGATTCCCTGTTTTCTCACTTAGTTCCCTTACAGTTAGGTTTGCCTCCCTCAAAGCTAAAATACGAGCCCTCTCTATGTCATTCATCTTGCCTGGAGTCATCATTAAGCATGAATAAAAAAATAGTTGGCTTAAATAATGGCAAATAGACGACTAATCCTGATGTAAAGGTAGACGCTCAGAAAGTGTGTCCTCCTCCTCAGACAGTGTGGAGGCCAGTGAGCTGTTGTCACGCACAGTGTATAACTGACAACCGTAGAACAAGGTGAGGTATGAGCACTTGTCAAATTCAAACGTCACAGCTCGGTAGTCAAGGAGAAATCCACACACTTGCGGAGCACCAGAAATGGCCCTTATCCTGTTTTTTGCCGCGGTTACTGTATATATATATATATATATATATATATATATTATATATATATATATATATATATATATATATATATATATTATATCACAAAAGAGAATTATGATTCAAGTTCACAACACTTTAACCGATATTTCCCTCCATACATACACACACACACACACACACACACACACACACACACACACACACACACACACACACACACACACACACACACACACACACACACACACACACACACACTCACAGCTAGTGAGGGAAAAGGTGAATGGAAAAGTATTTCATGTAATCAGAAATATGTACAATAACATCAGGTCTTGTGTCATGCTTAACCAACAGAAATCAGATACCTTTGTATGTAATGGAGGGGTGAGGCAAGGCGAAAATTTGTCACCTTTGCTTTTTGCTTTTTATATTAATGATCTTGAAAGTAAATTACTTGAATATAATTGTAATTATGTAAATTTTGGTGATGATTTCTTAAATTCATATCTAAAACTTCTTGTTCTAATGTATGCAGATGATACAATCATATTCTGTGACAGTGTGGAAGGAATGAAGCAGGCACTGATTGCTCTGAATTTGTATTGTAATGAATGGAAATTGAAGCTTAACTGTGACAAAACAAAAATAGTCCTGTTTAGTAGGGGAAAAGCTAACCTAGATAATTATGCATTTGAATTTGGTGGTGAAAACATTGAGGTTGTAGAGGACTATAAGTATCTTGGTGTGTTATTTAATTACAATGGAAGGTTTCGTAAAGGTGAGCTGGAGCTTAAAGAACAGGCAGCAAGAACCATGTACTCATTGATAGGTAAGTGTAGGAAGTTTGACTTGCCAGTTGACATGCAGATTGAACTTTTTAATACCATGGTACTACCTATACTGACTTATGCATCTGAGATCTGGGGATATAATATCATTAGAGAGTTAGAAACATTGCATCTGAAATTCTTAAAACAGTTACTAGGAGTTCATAAAAATTCTAGTAATGACATGGTTTATGGCGAACTTGGAGTATTTCCACTTGGCATACATATAAAGAGCAGAATGATAGGATATTGGTCTAAGCTAATTTCAGGAAAAGATACAAAATATAGCTATATAATGTATCAATGCTTATTGCAGTTGGATAGGTTAGGAATTTATACCTCTCCATGGTTAGCCTGTATCAAAAATATTTGTAATGAATGTGGTATGTCAGGTATGTGGTTGTTGCAAGATGTCCCTAACACAACATGGGTTAAAAAGGCTGTGGAATTGAGATTGAAAGACCAGTGGATTGCAACTTGGCATGGCAACTTAGTAACAAAATCTTTATGTAGCAACTACAAGCTGTTTAAGCTAGATTATGGCATGGAATGGTACATGGTAAATTTACAGAAGAGCAGCCGAATCATGGTGACTAGATTAAGAACTAATAATAGCAGATTGCCTGTAAATGCTGGTAGATATGAAGGTGTAAATAGAGAAGATCGGATATGTAACAAGTGTGACGCTGGGGTTGTAGGAGATGAGTTTCATGTCCTTTTTAAATGTAATAACACTGAAATTGTGAGGTTACGTGACATGTATATACCAAATTATTATACATATAGGCCAACAAATTTCAAATATATTTCGTTGATGCAAAACACCAATGTAAAAGTAATTAAGAATTTATCTTTATTTTTGAGGTCAGTGGTAAGTATGTTTAGATGAGTATTATGTAGAGTTAGTCATTAGTATTTTCCAATTATTTTTTTTCTTGATACCTGTTTTTTGTTTGTTTTTTGTTTCTATTTTTTTTTTTGCTTAGTTATGTAACATTATATTTGTATGATTTAAATTGTTCAATCTTCTGGGAGCTGTGCTCCATACTTTTTTATAAAGTCTGAGCTTACCCAATAAATTCAATTCAATTCAATTCACACACACACACACACACACACACACACACACACACACACACACACACACACACACACACACACACACTAATCACACTATGCACATAGCGGATATGAGCTCCAAGCTCTTTCCCGAAGGTTGAAACTTGCGATCGCGAGCACGGCTTGCGTGGACAAGACCATGGGTGAATGACATACACAGCGAAGCCTTGCTAATTCGACTTTGTGTGAGGGGTGAGGGGAGGCCACGTCAGCCAGACTAGTAAAAAATCTATATA
>JACEEZ010006284.1:160000-167500 GCA_016584305.1 Chionoecetes opilio | reverse complement strand
GAGTGGTTCAAATGACCTTCGATTGAGAGACTAGGAGCATGGCAGGGGTGAGGGGCGGCAAATGTCTTCAAGCGGCGGTGCCGTAAACAAGGGCGCCTGCGGCAGTACAGGGTGTGAAGATCCCCAATACCGTAGTTATTCATGGGAACAGATAATATCCAAGATGTGGCCAGAACGATAAATAAGAAAGTATAGCACTCAACATGTATGACAGCTAAGGCATCATGTGTTTTCGTCATCATGTTTGTATAATGATGTCTTGTTGGATAGTAGAAGTAAAGGCGTCGGTTGTGTTGCCGATGTGGTGGGCGAGTCTGTGCTGCGCGTCACATCGACCGTGAGATGCTGCTGTAAGGCGAGGGACAATTCGTAAGCCTTTTTTCCGTGTTCACTAAAAGCATTTTAGCGAAACGCGTTTTACCGGGACTATTTTGATTTCCAATGACCGATTCAGTCTTTCATCACGCCGTTAGTACATCAATTTTGTTGATTACCTCGAAAAATGCTTTTTTTTTTTTTCTCCTCTCTCCTCTCCTCCTCGTCTCTCTCTCTCTCACTCTCTTCTCTCTTTTCCTCTCTCTCTCTTTCTCTCTTCTTCTCCTCTCTTCTCTCGCTCTTCTCTCTCTCTACTCTCGTCTTCTCTTCTTTCCTCTCTCTTCTATTCTTCTCATCTCTCCCTCCTCTTTCTCTTTCTCTCTCTCTCTCTCTCTCTCTTCTCTCTCTCTCTCTCTCTCTCTCTCGTCTCTCTCTCTCTCTCTCTCTCTCTCCTCTCTCTCTCTCTCTCTCTCTCTCTCTCTCTCTCTCTCTCTCTCTCTCTCTCCTCTCTCTCTCTCTCTCTCTCTCTCTCTCTCTCTCCTCTCCTCTCTCTCTCTCTCTCTCTCTCTCTTCTCTCTCTTCTCTCTCTCGCAGTTACTTTTTTTCCATTCATCGTCAACTTTAATTGCTTCACATTTTCGTTAATTCTGGCGCACAAAGTTTGACAGTTTCATTAATAACCAGTAATAGCTCAGTTTTCTTCTTCTCTTAATGAACAGCCTTTCTGGGAACAACTCAGGTTTTGTGTGTGTTAGTGTGTGTGCGTGCGTGTGTGCGTTTGTTTGTGTGTTGGTTTGTGTTTTTTTTTTTGTGTGTGTGTGTGTGTGTGTGTGTGTGTGTGTGTGTGTGTGTATTCATCTAGTTGTATTTTACATCTAGTTGTATTTTACAAGGCCAGAGCAACGCTCGTATGGCCCCGTCTCCATATCAACATTCTTATCATTCATCCTTAGTTCTTAAGTGTTGGCCGAAGCCACCACCCCGGGAGGCGGGTCACAAACCCCGGCTAACACCCGGTACCCATTCACTGCTGGGTGGACAGGGACTCGGGTTTTAAGGAAACAACCCATCTGTTTCCGCTCCGCCCGGGGATCGAACCCGGGACTTCTCGGTTGTGACCCGAGCGTGCTACCTCTACACTACGGAGTAGTGTAGTGTGTGTGTGTGTGTATGTGTGTGTGTGTGTGTGTGTGTGTGTGTGTGTGTGTGTGTGTGTGTGTGTAGTTTCTTTCTCGCTTATGATATACACGATGCATTCTTAAAGCTACCCATCAGTAGAGAATAAAAAATGGACAACCTTTCGAAGTTCTAGATTCAACATTCAGTATTGTCCCCTTCCTCTGTAAGTGGTTTTTTTCTTCTCTTTTTGTAATGTGTCAAAGAAATGAACATCGTCCAGGAAGTGTTTTTTAGGGCAGACTAGCTAATACTGAGTAGCGGGAGGCAAGTCTTCCTCCTCAGCGTAGGAAGTATTGTTGTCACAGCGTAGTAGTTGTTTGTTTATACCCTCGTCCCTCCGTCCCCTCGTGTCTTTTTCATCTCATTTTTCACCTCATTTTTTTCTTTCTCTCTCCTCTGTATTTCTCTCTTTCTCTTTATCTCTCTCTCTCTCTCTCTCTCTCTCTCTCTCTCTCTCTCTCTCTCTCTCTCTCTCTCTCTCTCTCTCTCTCTCTCTCTCTCTCTCTCTCTCTCTCTCTCTCTCTCTCTCTCTCTCTCTCTCTCTTTTTTTCTCTACTTTCCATCTGCTCTCCCCCTTAACGGCTCTTTCCCTCATCTTAAGTTTCCCTTCCCATCGTCTTTCCTTCTCTCCTTATGATTTCCTGATTTATAATCTCAGCACGCGCCTTGTTTAGCATTTTATATTTTTTGCGTTGTAGTTTACACATACCACCGTGTTTTGTTTGTCTCCGTATTTCGTTTTTGTCAGACAAGATCAAGGATTTAGTGAGCCATTATCGCAGTTTTATTAGTCTTTATCCCAGCTGTCTGTCGCAGAGAGATCGTGAGGAAGGTTGCCGCTCTTCCTGCGGGTGTGATTGTAGAGCATGGATGTGAGGGACTGATTTATATCCCGAGGCAAGTTGGGATGAAAAGGAGTGACGTCTTTTCCTCAAGCGAAGCGTACACAGCGCGCCAAAGCATTGTTCGCGACATCATAACACAGCGCTTCCATACGGGAATTCAGAAAATGTACTCTATGGCAGCCTACTGACTTCCGAGAGAGATATCTTACATATGGCAGCTTGTTTAAGGCACGGGCAGTCCATCAAGACCGTTGAGGAATGTTCAGATGCCACTTGTCAATTATAGACGAAGCATTTAAAAAAGTATCGCCTTCCTTCCCGCGAGTAATATGAACAGACGCGCATTGGTATAAATATCATTATTTGCATAATGAGTGGCAAGAAAGACCCAACAAAGGAGCAAATTAAAGTTATTGTATCTCTACACAAGGCAGAGAGGCCAGTGGAAGAAATATCAAGGATTGTGGATGCTACGAGGAAATGTGTGCATAAGTGGGTGGAATGTTTCACGGTGGGTTGGCGGTGTCGCGGCAGCCGCGACACCAGAACATTATAAGTGGCCAGGGCGAGGATGTAAAACCTCAGCAAGCACCCTAAATGTCATGAAACGTCAAGTGGATGCCCATCCTCAATTAAGAGCAAGAAAAATATTGCGATATGACTTTTACATCCTCGCCCTGGCCACTTATAATGTTCTGGTGTCGCGGCTGCCGCGACACCGCCAACCCACCGTGAAACATTCCACCCACTTATGCACACATTTCCTCGTAACATCCACAATCCTTGATATTTCTTCCACTGGCCTCTGCCTTGTGTAGAGATACAATAACTTTAATTTGCTCCTTTGTTGGGTCTTTCTTGCCACTCATTATGCAAATAATGATATTTATACCAATGCGCGTCTGTTCATATTACTCGCGGGAAGGAAGGCGATACTTTTTTAAATGCTTCGTCTATAATTGACAAGTGGCATCTGAACATTCCTCAACGGTCTTGATGGACTGCCCGTGCCTTAAACAAGCTGCCATATGTAAGATACCTCTCTCGGAAGTCAGTAGGCTGCCATAGAGTACATTTTCTGAATTCCCGTATGGAAGCGCTGTGTTATGATGTCGCGAACAATGCTTTGGCGCGCTGTGTAGTTGCGGTAAATTTAATCACGGGGAAGATACATAGCTATCCGAGTGTATTGTGTGGCTGCTCTGCCTGGTGCTACTGTAGCCATCTGTCCAGAGACTCAGGAGGTGGTCGCCTACACTTTGGCCTTTTGGAGTTTGGCCTTTTTTATCGGCACACTCTGATGTTTCTCTTCTTGTCTGGGTGTTTAGTTAGTTGTCTTCTCTTATTCTGCCTTTTAATTGCTTTCTCTTTCTTTCCTCTTATTTTCTCTGGTCATCCAAAAACTGTTGATCGTTACTTGATTGTTGAACCTACAACAACCTTTTATACTGCAAAGAGTTACCCCAACCTATACTACAGCCCTTACGCACACACCACTCAAACCCTCCTCGTATGCGTGGGATTGATGGGTGTGAGGAGGTAGATAGTGTGAATTGTTGAGAGTTGATGCTTTGGATGGAGGGTGATAATGTGTAGCCCTTCCTGACACACAAGAATTGGAGTGTATTGATGTGTGTTGACTTTAAGCTCTATTTAGAGAAACTGAGATACATAGTGGCAGAATGTTTGTTTGTCTATCAGCTAGTCTTTACACTCAGGGACAGAATATGTACTGTAAACACGTACTGCTCCTCTTAGGCCCACCAGTAAAGAACATTTTGTATCTGATAGTAGTGGTTTTCCATGTTTTGGTTATCCATGTAGCTCTTGGCAACAGGTGGTTTTAGTAGTATAACCTTTTGAATTAATCTTGAGGATCCACGCCGCCCTTCTGCCATGTCTACCAGGGAAGAGTCCGTTTTGAGGGTGTCCATCACTGGCCGTCACTCGTGGTGCCATCCAATCTTGTGGTTAAGGATGGGGGAAATTTCAGCCTTTTTTATTATTATTTTTCATTTATAGCCCTCTTCTTCTCCCGATACTTTTTCTCTTTCTCTTTCGTTTCCACTTGTTCCTTTCGGTCTTTATATCTCTGTTTGTTTTTATTCTCTCTCTCTCTCTCTCTCTCTCTCTCTCTCTCTCTCTCTCTCTCTCTCTCTCTCTCTCTCTCTCTCTCTCTCTCTCTCTCTCTCTCTCTCTCTCTCTCTCTCTCTCTCTCTCTCTCTCTCTCTCTCTCTCTGTCAAAGTCAGTCAAAAATGTTTATTTGCCCAACTTTAAACCGAAGAAAACTAACATTTCACAAACATCTAGACAGAGCTCGCACGCACGCACGCACGCACGCACGCACGCACGCACGCACGCACGCACGCACGCACGCACGCACGCACCACCACCACACACACACACACACACACACCACACACACACACACACACACACACACACACACACACACACCACACACACACACACACACACACACACACACACACACACACACACACACACACACACAGAGGGCGCACTTGATGTTGTTCGGTAAATGAGACAAGCTACGTATTTATCTTTCTTTCTCACCTTCCTTTGTCCCACTTTCATATTATGCTGCCTATCTCTTGTTTCACGTCTAGGCTCGTATAGTTATATTAGATTTATATTTCTCGTCATAGTTTTTTTTTATGTCCTCGTGTGGCAGTGATTGAGGTAGCAATATGTTCGTTCTGTACATATTTTTACCCTTTGTGTTACATCTGCTTCCATTCCCTATGTGTGCCGCCCCTCTCCCCTCTTCACTCCGCCTCCTTCCTACCTCACCAACTCCATTTGCATATTTCAAATTTATTTTAGATTTTCCAACTAGTGTACATAAAAAATAAGGTAGACTTGTTATTGAATTACGACGCTGAAAGGGGAAAGTGAAAGGGGTAGGTGGAGATGGCAGTCCGTTTCCCTGACTTCACTTCTTTCTTTTTCTCTTCTCTCTTCTCAATTCTCTTCCCTCTGTGTCTCCTTTTTCCTACTTCTTGTTTTTTTCTTCGTGATCTTTCCCCGTCGCTTTCTCTCTCATCTCCCCTCCCTCCCTCCCTCCCTTCCTCCCTCCCTCCCTCCCTCTCTCCCTCCCTCCCTCCCTCCCTCTCTCCCTCCCTCCCTCCCTCCCTATCTCCCTCCCTCCCTCCCTCCCTCCCTCCCATCTACGTAATGGACTAAACTAGCTCTCTTTGGCGTTTGATTTTTTTTAAGATGGTCAAGTTATATTTTACTAACTATTGAATATCTTGTTTGTGTTTACCCATCCACCTCTCTCTCTCTCTCTCTCTCTCTCTCTCTCTATCTCTCTCTCTCTTCCTCTCTCTCTCTCTCTCTCTCTCTCTCTCTCTCTCTCTCTCTCTCTCTCTCTCTCTCTCTCTCTCTCTCTCTCTCTTCTCTCTCTTGGTATTTCATGCTTATATACAACGTTTATTTTGTTTTCTTCTTAATGATTTTAATCGTTTAATTGAGTAATATCATTTAATATTTGTAATTTTACCTCTCAATACTTATAAATTTCGTGCCATTTGTTGATTAGATGCTGCGGCGCCAAAATGAAATACCTAATCAATTAAGCCGCTCTCTCTCTCTCTCTCTCTCTCTCTCTCTCTCTCTCTCTCTCTCTCTCTCTCTCTCTCTCTCTCTCTCTCTCTCTCTCTCTCTCTCTCTCTCTCTCTCTCTCTCTCTCTCTCTCTCTCTCTCTCTCTCTCTCAACCCAAAGTAAGGATAATTTGCTCAGCGTAATTCCCCTTCACGTAAAAATTACCAGGAATGGAAGGAAGAGAGAGGGAGAGAGTCAGAAAGAGAATATGAAAGATGGAAATGTTGAAGGAAGAATGTAAAAAGAACGAACTTGTTACACATAATTCTTTGACAGAAATAAAACTCATATCTTGATTAACTTCCCTTGCTCCATGTTTGCCTCCTCCCTCCTATCTCCTTTATTTTCTCTGTTATATGTGTGTCCTCTATGCACACAATAACCCTTTACAATATTGCACTGTATACAGAGTTTCGTATTTAAGTGGATGGTTTCTCTTATATCGTCACCAAAAATAATACCAAAAATATGACAGTAAAAAGCGGCAGCGAGGGAGCGTAGACTGTGTGTGTGTGCGGGGCTGGGGAGCGGGGAGGAGGCGGTGGCGGTGGGGAACTTTATTTGTGTTATGATCGTGTTTCAATAGTATTGGCTCTGTTCGTTATTCTACGCCCTTCACAGGCTGCGCGGTACAGTTGGTCGTAGTAGTAGTAGTAGTAGTTGTGGTGGTGGTGATGAAGGTGGTAGTAGTAGGTGGTAGTGGTAGTAGTAGTCGTAGCTGTGGTGGTGGTAATGGTAGTAGTAGTAGTTGTAGTAGTTGTAGTAGTAGTAGTAGTGTAGTAGTGGTGATAATCATAGTTGAGGATAATTTTGGCAGCACACTTTTCTGTTATAGCTGTTGGTATTTTAGTAACGTAGCACCTCATTAGAGGGAGTAGCCTTCAGATAACGATACATTATAGATCCCTTCCCATCGCTGGCCACCCATCGCAGTGTGTGTGCAGTACAAATGGGAATGAAGCGTGCAACACTACATAGCCTCCAGCACACCCTGGCGTCCAGTGCTAGGGTTACAGACGGTGCTTTTAAGAATAATTGGTCGGTCGCTTCCACTTCCTCCCTCCATCATCACTGACTTCCAAGTTAGGCATGTGACCTCTTTTATTTTATTTTTTCATTAATATGACTAGATGGGTTGTTTAGAGAGCTGTGGAGTCAGTGTTGTGTTCAATGGACTCTTGTACTCATACTTTAAGGGACGCATTAAACTGAGGGGTAGGGAGCGAGGGCATTGCATGGCCCCGGTAAGGGTTTGGCGCATTGTACCACCAAGCGCCATGGGGGAGGCGGTGGCCGAGTGGTTAGCGTCTTGGAGTGCTGAACTCAATGTCCCGAGTTCGAATCCTGCCGGGGGCAACTCTTTCAAGAGCCTGATAGGGGAGCAGAAGGTCCCGAGTTCAAGTCTCATCAAGGAGCAACTATCAAAGCCATTGTCGAGTGGCCGAAGCAACCCACATGCAGCATATACCTGTCTGCCGATTGCGAGTGTGACGGTGGACTCTAGGGGCTGCATGCGCCTTAACTGAAGATCT
>JACEEZ010006284.1:145000-155000 GCA_016584305.1 Chionoecetes opilio | reverse complement strand
GGAATTACCTAAAATGGAGGAAAATCCCGCAGTATACATTGTTTTTCCATTTTATTTTGTTGCATTATCACAGAAAACAAGGGTTGAGTTTGCAAAAGCAGGGGTAGAGTTGAAGCCGCAGGATACATGAAGGGGAGCAGCGAGGAGAAAGTGGAGTGACATGAACTAAGGAAGCGATTATTAATCAAACGATATAAACATTTTTCGATAAATCATGAGGTTGTTGACTAAGATGCCGATGTCAGGCCGCTAGAATTAACTTTTCCGTCAACATGATAGTAATTATACGGGGGAAGCGGGGCAGGACGGAGTGGGGAAGGGTGAAGCAGCACAGGATAGAGGCAAGGGAGTGTCATATGAGGCAGGGCAGGAGATGGAACGGAGAGATTCTAATCCTTTAAAATATTAGGTTTTATTCGACGTGTTTCTGTTTTTTCTTAGAATGAGACCACGCTGTCATGGTGAACACTTAGTCGAGCATAACGGACACCCAACACAGCGGGCGGGGACATATCACACCAAGACAAAAAGTGTTTATTTATAGTAGGTTGCAGGGTAACTTTTATATCTACTATAGATTTACCCCTTCACGCCCAGATCTTTCCGTTGCTATAAAAAAAGTCGTATGATGTCGAGCCATAAAATTAAGAAAAGTAACTTAATATACCAAATTAGTTAGTGGGTAAAGATACTAAATAGGTCATATCTATAAAACTTTGCTTATATTCACTAAAAATTGTCTAATGGTACCCTACCCAAATTGTCTAATGGTACCCAAATTAAATGGAAATTACGTTCTGGGTCTCAAGGGGTTAAGAGACAACGTGACTTCCCTGGTCCTGTTCAGCCGCTCAGTCATCCGTCCTTAGCTCAACGCATCCACGTCTCATCCGCATCGGCCCGGCACTTTCCTGCACTGGTGAATTACTACAATACTTCCATCTGTATCGAGTGTCGTGACATGTCTTGACCATTCCGTTAGCGCTCAGCACCCGCCAGATACAATACCAGTGCAGTAATTATCGTCGTGGTCTGAGGCACCCGTGGCAGGAGACTATGGAGTGTGTGATAATGGTTGGTGGTGACTGGTGAGTGGTGACATTATGGTGAGGGTGGGTAGCGGGGATGACCGGCACACATGTTACCCTTCTTAGTATGGTTATTTTACGGATAACGGGTTCACTCCATGTTGATACTGGTTGACTAACCTGTAAGAGTGATTGCCGGATGATGCCCTCTTTGAGGGCTGTACTTGCTTCGTTGCCCAGAGGTAACACATCAAATAAAGTGGTATGGGCTAAACGTGGTCGAGGGGTTCTTACGTAATTTATAAGTATTCTTTAGTGCCAAGGATTCGAGTAAGACAATATACTACAAAAGATATATATTATATATATTTTAATATATATATATATATATATATTTTAATATAATATATATATATAATATATATATATTATATTATAAGATATATAAAAGTACCTTGTGAAGGTTTATAAAATAATAATGCCCACGCAGTTCGTTAAGTAACGGCCAATAAAAACAAATGTCTAGGAACAGAGCCGGGAACAGTTAATGACGTGACAAGGTACTCCACACCCCCAGGTGTGGGGTAAAACCAGACACACAGAAGGTGCTTGAGTAGGAGCGCAAGGTAACACTTTCTCCTAGTGATCTCTGTGTTCTGTCTGCCCCCTCTCCGGCCAGTTGCAGCATATAAGGAAAGGGGGCCCGGGAACCTCAGGTTCCGGTGGACATGTCTCTCAGGCTGTTTGCACTCTCGTCACGTCATCATCCTTGGGCAAAAGCGCTGTGATGATACACACACAACTTGTGTTGTATTCTGGAGCCAGGGGCGAGGTGGGGTCTACGTGTTGCATAAAGACACCGGGTTTTGACTGTCCACGTCATTCTTAGGGGCCATGGCGTGATATTTCGTCAACATAACCTCTCAAAAGGTGTCACACCCCCGCATCCGCTAGGCGCCATACAAGACACTCAGACACTCGGACATCCTGTTTAGTATAGGAATTTTAGATTAACATATACATATAATATATAACCAGTACGCTAATATCGCTCTCCCCTTATAACAATGCGTCCTCGCATTGTATAAAGACATGTATACCTAACTGGTGTTAAAATCGTTGTGTATCTATACCGATTCTCAGTGTTGCCAATCCTTAAAAATCCTATAAAAAGTGAGGGTTACATGACAACATAGCAAAGGGGAATGTTTGGTAAAAACAGGAGTATGGATAAGGACAGTACATTTAAAGGCGTTTTCTGCGGGATCCTGATTGAACCGAAAATTTTCGGTTGCTCAATTTCGATCCCTGTTCACCCATCCAGGGAAGATTGTTTGGGCCCCCGACCCGCAATCATTTGTTGTTGTTGTTGTGACCGTTTGCAACCGAAAATTTCCGATTGCAACCAAAAATCCCCCGCAGAAAACCCCTTTTAAAGGTCATCAAAAAACTGTAAAATACTTACAACAGAATCTAACATGAGTTATTAGAATAAAAATGACTCAAAGTTTGTTAGAAATGTGTTAATATCCTGAAAATATTAAAAAGGGTGCGTTTCCCAAAAAAACCTCTACCGCGTAGTCACTTAATAACACTGGAAGTGTGGAGTGAAGATAAAACACAGCAGCCTTGAGAACGTGAGTAATAGCACTGGCAGAAATTTATTTATTATTTATATTTTAAGACCTGCTTTTTTAAAACTTAAGGAGTAGATACGGCTTGTAATGCTAATAAAATCTGACCCCGGGGTTGGTACTAAAAAGTATCACAACATTAAATATGCATATGTATTATTTGCATACCACCTCAAAGTGATGGGAACTGATTTCAGCTCAATAGTATTATAACCCCAATCAAAATGTTGGTGCTGGGAGTGCCACATGGCAGTAACTTCCCTTGACATTGGCATTTGCTGCTTTTAAGAGTTTATTAATTTTATTTATTTATTTTATTTCGTTATTTTGAACCTATTATTTACGGAGTACAGCTTCTCGGGCTAATAAAAATATTGACTCGGGTCTAAATAAAATTTTTCACGTTAAGATATGCATGTATGTTATTTCATTGCATATCAGAGAGTAATGTTTTATTTAATCATTCTCTAAAAGTGATAAGAGCTGCCTTCAGCTAGAATAGTTTTCTAAAACAATAAAATGTGCATAAGAGTGCCAAGGGCAGTAATTAATCTCTTTTGACACGATGCCTGTAGCACTTGGCTGCTAAATTAATAGTTTTTGTGTTATAAATCCTTACATAGACAAAACCTGGCAGATAAACTTGGCGAAATAGCACTAGTGGCCCTGAGGAAGAGTCTTCGGCAGGGCAAAAAAAAAACTACCTGCAACGGATGTGTTAGAAATAGATTTCGAGTTAGTAGAGGAGATACTCTGAGGTGCAGTAAGGTTATTTTATGTTACAAACGAGGTACCCCGAGGTGATTACATTCCTCCCCCAATTCAAGAGTTAATTCCTAAACAAAAGGTTAACTTCCCTGTACTGTCATTTCCTGCTTCCTCAGAGACTAGCAGTACATCTGCTATCTATACATTCTAGCAAATAATTCACTCAATTCTAACTTTTGTTTTTAAAAGTCAATAAATTCATAAGTAAACCCTTTAAATTTAAGTTAACTATTATCTCCCATCTCCTGGCTTTTAAGGCAATTCAAGAAGGAGAATTGAATATATATATTACATATAAGGAAGCTAACAAATTATTAAAGAATTACAAAAAAATATGAAATATTAGCGGTAAGCATATTTAAAAATCTTAGAAAAATAACTGACAAAATTTTATTACTTGAATTCTTTCACATGGCTATTTAAGCAAAAACAAATGTTTAAAATACATATCTCACCACTAAGTGTTATTTATGTAAACGAGTGGCGTTTTTAAAGTATGCCTCTTGTAAGGTCAGCTAGATGTTGTATACTCATAACATTGTGTAATTCAGCAAAGGCAAGTCCATCGTACTGCTGAATCAGAGGGCTTCCTCCAAGAGATGCCAATGCAGAAGCCAGATCAACAAAAGTGGGGGGAAGCAGGTGTCGGCTGGGGCGTTGTGATGACCTTGTAAGAAATCGGGCCTCTTCCGTACACACGATTAACAGCTCCCGTCCTGTGTTCTCTTTATAACCTCTTCTTCCACGCGTCCTCGTCCTTGTCCTCGCGGAGATACGCGTCCTTGTCCTCGCGGTGTTCTCGTCGCTGAATCTCGGGGTCAAGTAGGCTGGATTCTCTATACTGGGGAGTTATTAATTGATAACTCTGTTTGTTGTGGTTTGAGTAATGATATGAACTAGATCTTTAAGAGGAATGCTGAATCGTGGAAAAATCACGAAGGCCCGGCTTGTCTGACACAGCTTTAAAAAAATTGTCTCTCTCTGTCACTGTCTACGTTCACAGACTCAATGTTGTTCCACAATCCCATCGCTCACCTCACGTGTATTAATTAGTATGTACTCGTCCAGTTATTCACTTAAGGCACGTAACTTATATTACAATTTGATGGGGCCACATACCACGTTGTCGTCTGTTTTATGTTACGACATTACCATTATGTGTTGTAACGCAACCTATGCGTGATGTAAGGGTTATCTCATTCCACCGCTAATTCACCAATTATGTTACCCCTTTTTAGTATGGTTATTTTACGGGTAACGGGTTCACTCCCTGTTGATACTCGTTACTACCCCGTAAGGGGTGATTGCCCGGATGATGCCCTCTTGACGGGCTGGTAACTTGCTTCGTTGCCCAGAGGTACACATCAAATAAATTTGGGATGGGCTAAACGTGGTCGAGCGGTTCTTACGTAATTTATAAGTATTCTTTAGTGCCAGGATTCGAGTAAAGACAATTATACAAAAGATATATATTTATATATATATTATATATAATATATATATATATATATTATATATATCTATATATATATTATATATATATATATATATATATATATAATGTACACTTGTGAAGTTTTTACAATAATAATGTCACGCAGTTCGTTAAGTAACGGGCCCAAAGAAACAATGTCTAGGACAGAGCCGGGGAAAAGTAAAGACGTGACAAGGTACTCCACACCCCCAGGTGTGGGGTACACACAGACACACAGGAAGGGTCTTGAGTAGGAGCGCAAGGTACACGGGCCTCCTAGTGATTCTGTGTTTTTGTCTGTCCCCTCTCCGGGCCCTTGCAGCATATAAGGAAAAAGGCCGGAACCTCAGGTTCCGGTGGACATGTCTCTCAGGCCTGTTGCACTCTCGTCAGCTCATCATCCTTGGGCAGAGCGCTGTGAGATTACACACACAACTTGTGTGTGTATTCTGGAGCCAGGGGGGAGGGGTGTCTACGTGTTGCATCAAGACACCGGGTTGACTGTCCACGCATTCTTATGGGCCATGGCGTGATACTTCGTCAACATAAACCCCATCAAAAAGGGGTCAGCACTCAGCATCCGCTAGGCGCCAGTACAGACCACAGACACTCGGACATCCTGTCTTAGTATAGATTTTAGATTAACACATTTCATATAATATATAACCCAGTACGCTAATACACACACACACACACACACACACACACACACACACACACACACCACACACACAAACCCCCACACACCCACACCACACACACCACCACATTAATTAGTGGCAGCCGCAGCATATCGTTAATGTCAACCATTGTTACCATTATATTTTTTTATCTCTACTGCCATCATTATTATTGTTATTAGTGTTATTGTCATCACAAATCTTTTGTTTTTTGTTTTTGTATCTTGTTGCTGATGAATGTTGCCAATGTTGTTGTTATTGTTAGTTCTGTTTTTGTCATTGCTATTTATCCCTGAGACATGAGGGTTAGAGCACATTTATTCGAATTACCGCTGTTAACGCAAAATTACATTCGTTTTTCCTGCTTCTCTTAGTGATATAACATGGTACGTGTTTTGTCTTTGTTGTTATTCCGCTGCAGTAGTATAGTACAGAGTGATAGTGATAGTTTTAACAACAACAAGACTGTAAAAGCACTTGTTGGGGGTATTTCTCTTACGTCTTCCGTAGTCCCCCCCTACCCCGCCCATCCCCCACACCAGCCATCACCTCTTACTTTATGACTCCACTAAATACCGTTTTTTTCCCTCTCGTTCAGCCGGACTCCCATTTTCTACGTCACACTAAACTATTTTTATAGCCTGTGTTTCTTCCTGTTCCTCCTGCACCTCTTCCTCTTCCTCTTCCTCTTCCTCTTCCTCTTCCTCTTCCTCTTCCTCTGTTTCTTCCCCTCCTCCTCCTCCTCTTCTTCTTCTTCTTCCCCCTTCCGTTTTATTCCCCACGTTCGTCGCCCCCGTTTTCGTCAGCGTCATGAAGCTCGTTTTCTGTCGCCGTATCTCTTGGACCCATTTGCCCCGATTGCTCTTTTTTGTCCCTCGAGAGTTCAATTTTGGTTCACAGTAAAAATCTCCCTTTTTATTGTCTATTTTATTATGTCTATTTGTTTGTTGATGGGGGTCGTGGCGTTGTCCTGGGTGGGTATGGTTGCCGTTGTGGGTCTGGGGTACTACATGCCTTGCTCCGGGAAGGTAATCCTTTTGAGGGCCGCTGACATCCAGTTAACCTGTTCACCATTCACCCTAGGCTGGTTGCATATCAAGTATTTGGAGTAATTTATAATAGGCATGCTGTAGGTGCCCGCGATACCTGATGTCAGTAACTTATAACTTATTCAGAAAGAAATCGCGGCCCATGATATGGAGGACACGGCGGCTAAGTGCCTTTCTTTTGTAGCTTTCTTGCGGTATATTTTCTATGTCGTCTATTTCATATTAAACTTCTAGCTGCTTTTAGTGTACTGTCCAACTTTGCTTCCTATTTCTTCTGAAACTCTCCATATCTTTCCACCTCCTTGCTGAAAGAAAATTTTACCCCGTCCCTGGGCGCGCCACACTCGCGTCACTCATGGCTACCTAATGCCGTGGGAAGTTCAGCCATTGCCATGACTGCTTGGTGGTCCTGCCTGTGCGTACTTACTGGTCTAGTGTCCCAGTTTCCGGGGCCTGCCAGCGACGTGCCTTTCCCGGTATCGGTGTGCAGAAATATTTATTTTTTGGCTAGGGGTGGGGGCTTCCTGGGAATACACCGACCTCGGGGCCCATCCAACAGGCTGGCTTATCGCGACTTGTGTAGACTTGTAACACTTTCTTTTTAGGTTTGAAAGAACTGGTACGTATTTATTTGCTACAACATACTCCTGACTTTTAAGATTTGTCTACAATGTTATTCATGGTTCGCGTAATCGATTCTCTTTTCTTAATGTTTATATATCTTGTACTGATGGTTCCCTTCCTCACTGTTACTAATGTTCGGCACCATCATGTAGCGCCGCCAAGCTATGTTAGTCCTCCTCTTTCTCCTCCTCTTCCTCTTTCCCATTACTAACCTAGCCACAACTTTCAATCGTGTACCCGCACTCTACATCACCCATGAGTTATATTTTTAATCTTATTGCGGCCTCGAAAATTTATGTAACTAATGAGGGTATAGGACTAGAGGTTGAAGGTCCGTTGAGAGTGTGGATGGAGGGTGGAGGCAGCAGGGTGTGCTGGGGGGCGTGCATGGCTGGGCGGGGCAGGGCAGAGGTAGCCTTGTCTCTAAACTTTTATCCTGAGAGAGACAGTTCAATTTTCTTTCACCAAACAGTCAATAGATTAAAGGTATCAGGTAGTGCTTTCCCCTGCCACGCGCACACACACACACACACACACACACACACACACACACACACACACACACACACACACACACACACACACACACACACACACACACCACACACACACACACACACACACACACACACACACACACACACACACCAAGAAGTCTCGGGTTCGATCTCTGGGCGGAGCGGAGATAGATGGGCTGTTTCCTTTCCCCTGTCCACCCAGCAGTGAATGGGTACCGGGTGCTAGCCGGGGGTTTGTGACCCGCCTCCCGGGGTGGTGGTTTCGGCTAACACTAAGCACTAAGGATGAATGATAAAATGCAGCAATAGAGACGGGGCCATACGAGTGTATACAGCTCAGGCCCTGTAAAATACAACTAGATGAATACACACACGCGTACACACACGCGTACACACACGCACACACACATAGACACACACACACACACACACACACACACACACACACACACACACAACACACACACACACACACACACACACACACACACACACACACACACACACACACACACACACACACACACACACACACACAGACCGTGTGGGGTTTGGGTACTCCGTAGTGTAGTGGTTAGCATTCTCGCTTCACAACTGAGAAATCCTAGGTTCAATCCCCGGGCGGAGCGGTGAAAGATGGGCGGTCTCCTTAAAACCCAAGCTCCTGTCCACCCAGCAGTGAATTGGTTTCGAGTGTTATCCGAGGGTTTTGTCTCGCCTCCCGGGGTGGTGGCTTCGGCCAACACTAAGCACTAAGAAAGCAAAATTAAGTATAGATATGGAGACGGGGCCTTACGAGTGTAGCTCATGCCCTGTAAAATACAACTAGGTAAATACACACACACATGTTTGTTCACTCGCTCCGGGAGACTTAACTGACAAATTCGGTGGGTTACTGTTCCTCTTGAGCAAAAAGATGTGTGGTGTGTGAGGTCCCAGCATTACCCAAAGATCGGTTATAATGAGCTCCAAGCTCACTCCGGGAGGGTAAAACTGGCGATCCCGAGTCTGGCTCGCGTGGACAAGACCATGGGTAAATGGCACACACACACACACACACACACACACACACACACACACACACACACACACACACACACACACCTTTTTCCCCTTTAGGAGAGGGGAACTCCGTGGTGTAAGGGATAGCACGCTCGGCTCACAATCGAGAAGTCCCGGGTTCGATCCCCGGGCGGAGCGAAGACAGACGGGCGGTCTTCTTAAAACCCGAGCCCCTGTCCACCCAGCAGTGAATGGGTACCGGGTGTTAGCCGGGGGTTTGTGACCCCCCTCCCGGGGTGGTGGCTTCGGCCAACACTAAGCACAGAGGATGAATGATAAAATATATTTTGATATGGAGACGGGGCCATACGAGCGTTGCTCAGGCCCTGTAAAATACAATTAGATGAATACACACACACACACACACACACACACACACACACACACACACACACACACACACACACACACACACACACACACACACACACACACACACACACACACACTATATACACCAAAAGAAAAAGAAAAGCAAGAATGGTTTAATGGTAGATGTGAGAGGGCAAAGAGAATAAGGGATGAGGCATGGAAAAGAGTAGAGACAAATCAGACACAAAGAAATAATGAAGACTATAAATTAGCAAGAAATGATATGCGTGCATAAGGAGAGAGGAAGAGAAGAGTTATGAGAAGGATAGAGTTGAAGAGTGTAAGGAAGAACCCAAACTGTTGTACAGATTTATCAATGGAAGAATCAAGCATAAAGACAAAGTGGAGAGACTGAAAGAAGGTAATATGATATATGAAGATCCAAAGATAATGAGTGAAATCTTAAATAAAAACTTTCAGCAAGTATTCACAGAAGAATACAAATTCAACGAACCGCAAGGAATGAAAAAAGTCCTGAAGGAGTAGAAAATAAAAATAGAGAAGGAGGAAGTTTGTGAATTGTTGAAGGAATTGGAGGAGAGGAAAGCAATAGGACCAGACGGAGTGTCGGGTTATGTTTTAAAAGAGTGCAGAAAGCAGTTGGTCGAACCAGTATATGATATAATAAAGTGCTCATTAACAACGGGAAAAGTGCCATAGGAGTGGAAGAGAGCAGATATAGTGCCAATATATACAAATGGGAAGAAGGATGAACCACTAAATTATAGACCAGTGTCATTGACTAGCACAGTATGCAAGATATGTGAGAAAATAATAAAGAAGCAATGGCA
>JACEEZ010006284.1:132500-137500 GCA_016584305.1 Chionoecetes opilio | reverse complement strand
ACACACACACACACACACACACACACACACACACCGGGATGGTCACACCTTGCTCTCAGTGTTACGAATATATTTTGCTATAGCCATTATTTTTTCCAAAAACAAAGAATGTAAATATTGTAAAAGTTACTTCATCCTGTCTGATCTGCTACCACGCTATCGCATTACGAGTTATAATGATTGTAATGATTGTGATAAAAGTAATGAAAGTAATGAAAAGTAATGTAGTAATAGCAGTAGCAGTAGTAGTAGTAGCAGTATGGGTAATAGTAGTTGTAATAGTAGTCGTAGTGTCATTTTTATTGCCATCATTATTACTATCAGTAGTTGTAGCAGTCAAAATATTGTAAGTGCTTGTGGTAATGGTGAAAATCGTTGAATTGCTAATATCAATCATATTATTATCATCCTTATCATTATCATCATTATTTTAATTATTATAATTGTTATTATATCATTATCATTATTGATATTATCTCTAGTATTATGTGATTATTTACTTCATTATTTCTATCATTACACAAAATCGATTCCTGCGTTTGGCTATGAAACTAGTCTTATTTGAATCGTTCGTATATTCCTATTCTGTGTGTGTGTGTGTGTGTGTGTGTGTGTGTGTGTGTGTGTGTGTGTGTGTGTGTGTGTGTGTGTGTGTGTATTCATCTAGTTGTATTCATCTAGTTGTATTTTACAGGGCCAGAGCAACGCTCGTATGGCCCCGTCTCCATATCAACATTTTTATCATTCATCCTTAGTGGTTAGTGTAGGCCGAAGCCACCACCCCGGGAGGGGGGTCACAAACCCCCGGCTGACACCCGGTACCCATTATTCACTGCTGGGTGGACAGGGGCTCGGGTTTTAAGGAAACAGCCCATATGTTTCCGCTCCGCCTGGGGATCGAACCCGGGACTTCTCGGTTGTGAACCGAGCGTGCTAACCACTACACTACGGAGTACCCTGTGTGTGTGTGTGTGTGTGTGTGTGTGTGTGTTTTAATTGTGTTCTTTAATTATCTTGTACTTCCTGTAATATTACTGGCTAAATGATTGTAAATAATAGCAATGCAATAGTAGCTATGGCAGTAATTTACAGAAATAGTAATTAAAGCATCAATAATAATGAAAACAATAAAAGTAAAATTTACGTAGGTGAGGAGACTAGCTGCCCCTCCTAGTAAGTCATGGCAGAAGTGGCAAGGGGATAACACGGTCACGCTGGGAACCTGACCTGACCTCACTCCCCTCTACCTGGAATGTCCTGGCGGTAGTATTTATAGAAACAGAACGCCTAGCTGTTACGCCTTTGTGTGTGTGTGTGTTTCTGTGAACGTTGATTAAAAGAAAAAGTGAGTGCATTATAACGTCTATTATAACGTATAAATCTACCATTATTTCAGCCAGAAACGTATAAGTTAGGTTAAATGAGACTAGGTTAGGTAAGGTTAGAGGTTGGGTTCAGATATCACTTAATTTAGTCGCCAGCTGCAATTATGTCGCCAGGCGCCAAATATTACGAATTATAGCATCACTACTGTTGTATATGTACCACTGAATATGGTACACAGTAGTTTATATCATGGTTGTATAATCTACCCTGTTTCAGCGTTGTTTTATGCTTTGTATCTGCAAGTATATACGATTTCAATTTACACTACTCGGTTTTTTTTTCGGGCGACGACAACGGCGGGAGGACACTCAGAACATAAACACTAGATGGCGACCTAAGTGTAGCCCGTTATCAACGTCGCCACTCGGTTGATATATTTTTGTAATTTGTTCATTTATAGCCATACTATGACACAGATGAAGACACAAAATGACAGACTCTCTAGATAGCCCCTTCTGACTTTCCTGAAATCATGGATGTAGAAATGTAAGTATTAACGCCACCAGACGTCTGTAAATAAAAAAGAAACGTTGTCGTGGCGACTTTAGTGTTATCTACGGTACATGGGGTGCGGGGATTTACGGTACTCAGGTAGACAAAACAATGATCAGGTGGAGTGAACAAACAAAAAGAAAGATTATAATATTTTTCATGATTACTGCAGTAATAAATTGCTTATATTATATTTTTTTTCTAATTTTAATGGTAGTAAACTGAGGGGTTTTGTCCTATTTCGCACTTTAGCTTAGGGGGTTTTGTCCTAGGGGGTTTTGTCCGACGGGGGTTTTGTCCTAGGGGGGTTTTGTCTGGACCCCGTCTCTCATACCCCCCTGACTCATCTCCTCACTCCCCCACCGTCCTACTCCCATCCCTCCCATGTCCACATGCTTCTCCCCTCCACTAATCCCTACTTCTCACTTTCATGCCAGGTCACACAAGAGATTAGACCGAAATACCGAAGATTGACCTGGCCCGGCCTCACCACAACCATAGCATAAATGGCAGTTTTTGCCTAAGTTCAATCTAAAATCAATCCCCCCACGTTTCCCCCATCACCCCAAACGCAAAATTCTCCGCCAAAATAGGAAGAAAATATATATTTTGATCCTTTTTCCATCGTAACAGACACTTGTTCGAAATAAGTTAAGGGTAAATATTGTAGTGACCTCTGATGCGACCTCACTTTAAATCACTGCAATTATGGGCTTAACGCCTAGTCGCCACAGCTGCCAGGGGGCAAGTCCTGACAGCTGTGGCGACTTGACTAAAGGAATACTAAAGAATAATAAAACGACTAGTGAAATTTGAAACCGTATATACTTGCAGATACAAAGCATAAAACAACGCTGAAACAGGGTAGATTATACAGTCATGATATAAACTACTGTGTATCATCTTCAGTGGCACATACACATCAGTAGTGATGTTATAATTCGTAATATTTGGCGCCTGGCGACATTAGTGCAGCTGGCGACTATACTGTTATCTACGGTAGGGTTATCACTATAACTGTCCAACGTAAAGAAAAATTTTCCTGTGGAAACACTGAGGCAAAGTATCCGTAGGCAAAGTGTCCGTAGGCAAAGTGTCCGTAAGCAAATTGTCCGTAGGCAAAGTGTCCGTAGGCAAATTGTCCGGTAGGCAAAATGTCCGGTAGGCAAACTGTCCATAGGCAAACTGTCCGGTAGGCAAATTGTCCGTAGACAAAATGTCCGTAGGCAAACTGTCCGTTGGGAAACTGTCCGGGTACCTGTCTGGATGAGGCAGAAAATAGAAGCAATATACTTCTTCGCCAGAAAGAAAACCTTCTGCGCCAACAGCTCGAAGCTCTCCCTGTGCCATGTAGACGCGCCCTCTGCATTGCATTGTTGCCTCTTGCTTCGTGAACAGCAGACCTGACGGTTGTGGGGAAGTGGTGTTACCTTCCTCTTGTCTTGTGGTGGCCTCTACCTCCACTAATCTTTTCTTTGTTCATTTATCTATTTATAATTTCTTTCCACGCTTGCATTATACTCTAGAGATTTACTGCCCCAAACAAGACAAACCAAAGGCAGCCAACCGACTTTATTTAGTGACAGTAATAAAGAAAACAAGTCACGTAATGCATGCATGGCACGAAAATTCCTTGAAAGTTATACTTGCTTTGCATAAAGACTTTCTTGAAGTTTATGAGCACTTTTGAAAGCGAGCAGCGCCACCTTGTTCAGAATCACTCAACCAGACTTGGTGTTTCGTGTGACCTATATACAGTATGCACATTACCTGTATTGTCATTGTGTTTGGGGCATCTTGTGAGTAAGTCGGTGTTCTGCTCCACCTTCCTCACAGTCCAATCGACTCGTCTGCCTTCACCAATCACCAAGAAACATTCATGCTACGAATGGAAGGATCACTGCCGCAGTCACGCACGTTTTCGTTTATATTTTACTGTCATTTCAATGAACTCTATTCATCTTAGCTGGCAGACTCCACCCTCACCTCACACCTTGTACTCTTGGGTGTACGAAAATAGCATGGCGCCCGTCTCATGCCATTCCCATTGACTCCTCTGAGAGGTGTTGACGTTGTATCTAATTATGTAGTGTTAAGGAAGGGACAGTTATCTCCTAATGCCCTTCCTTTCTACGTATTGTGGCGTATTCAAATAACTTTATTGCTTTTGATGCCCATGACAAACTATCATGAGGTGGGTACCTGATGTGTCCATCCATCCTCACGAGACTCGGCGGCAGTTGCGTGGCTCAGGCAACACCAGACACCCCTGTCAGCACGCTGGTCTTGTGTTCCTGATAGCATGATATCCCGCAGCAGGTTTAGAGGCGCTCTAAGATGTTCTTGGCCGCTGAGAGGAAGGTGACGCACCCGCTCCGCTCCGCCTTTACCTGCGCCTCGAACACGCTCAAAAGGGGACTGTCAGGTCACGTCCATAAATCAAATCAGCGTTGCTTTTAGTCCTCCAGTAGAGCTCCTTGTCATTGCAGGGCGGCGCCCGGAGGCTTAGAGTGTATGTGTCGCCCCAGCCTTTGATGTCCTTCCATTTGTGTCGAGATACACAATACAATTTTTTTTTTATTTTCCATACGGCATCGGCACCAAAAGACAGAGGTTGAGGAGGAAAGGAAATGAAGAGGAAGAGGAGGCTATGACAGATCTCCCCCTGAAAGAAAAGTGGATGCCACGCTCCCTAAGTGCCCAAAATGTCTAAAGATGTGAGATGTAATGTGTCTTTGATGTAAAAATCTAAGTGTCCAAGATGGAGGAGGACGCAGTATTCTCATAAAGAAAACAGATGACAGAAAGACCAAGTAGCAGTTTTATTCAACAAGAGTGGCATATGAATATGCACACATATATCTTGTGGTGCGAGAGAGAGAGAGAGAGAGAGAGAGAGAGAGAGAGAGAGAGAGAGAGAGAGAGAGAGAGAGGAGAGAGAGTCTATCAGGGAAGTGGGTGGCAGTGTTTGACACCTTCCGCTTCCTCCCCCCTCCCCCCTCCCCCCTCCCCCCTCCCCTGAGCCATCACCTCGGCGAGCCTGCTGACGAAGGTATAAAGAGACGAAAGAAAGATGAGAGATAAGTGTTGCGGCGGCGAGGGAGGCTTGGCGGGGTGGCGGG
>JACEEZ010006284.1:122500-125000 GCA_016584305.1 Chionoecetes opilio | reverse complement strand
CGTTGTGTTTCCTTCGGGGCAGTTTCTCCCGTGCAAAGAGTGACTAGCTGCTTCTGACTTGGGGCGAGGGAGCAAGGGGGAGGGAGGGAGGAGTGGGGAGGGAAACTTTTCTTCTGACGCCTTGGTCCTTCCATCAGCTTTGTATTTATATTTTTCTATTGTTTTTGATATTATTATTAGTGAGGTAAGTTTGGTAGGATCTGTGAATGAATCTTCTATAATTTACCGTCTGTCCGTCCGTACAGCTAAGGCTCCACCATTTGTCACATTTTCAATCAAACTTTCAGGAAAGATAAAGGTCATCCCGTAGATGGTATAAGCTATACTTGGCCAGGTTTATACAATCCCATCATTAGTTAAAACATTTCTTTTATTATGCAGCCTGAGGCATAGCTACCTGGCACAGGAGCCACTTTTATGTTTCTTCTGTTCACATACCCGCCTATCTCTCTTTCTCTCTCGCTCTCTCTCGATGGAGATGGAGATGGAAGGAGAGAGATAAAAAAGAAAAAGAGAAAGAGATAGATACATCGATAGATTGATTGGTACAATATAGATATCTACAAGGTAGATAGATAGATAGGTAGGTAGAAAAGAGAGAGGGAAAATATATATATATATATATATATATATATATAGAGAGAGAGAGAGAGAGAGAGAGAGAGAGAGAGAGAGAGAGAGAGAGAGAGAGAGAGAGAGAGAGAGAGAGAGAGAGAGAGAGAGAGAGAGAGAGAGAGAGATAAACACGGTGTTATGTGGACAACACCAATTAGTTTGCCTTTCTGATCCTCATACTCATTATTGTTAACTTCTGCTGGTAATAGTAATAATAGAGATGGATAATAACAATGATAGTAATAATTTCAGTAACGATTATGATAATGTCAATCATGATAGTGCAAGGAACAAAAAACAATGAGGTTTTTTTTTTCTATAAGGGCGAGAAGAGGAGAGAAGAAAGGATGACAACTATAAGTTTCCACGTATTCATGTTTTCTGTTATTTAAATACAACAGTTTGTCTTACCAATTCATCATTGGTAAGACAAAGTGCATCAATCGTAAGAATTTCTCATACTTTTCAATTTATTCAGATCTATTTATCGACGGATAGATCATTGCAGGCCAGCGTGGTGTGGGTGGTGATCGCACAGCCTCAGTGCGCGTGTGTCTTGGGAAGCCTGAGCTGGGGCAGCCGCCACCTCGCGTTGTCACCGTCGGGGTGTTTACGATCGATCTCTCCATCGAGTTTGCCGTTGAAGAGCTCCCACTTGGTGAGGTGGGGCGGACAGTCCGGGTGTTGTGAATCACCTTGCCAAAGCTGCTTCAGGCGGTTTTGGAAAATGAGTTGCACGTCAAATTTACTTATGACAGGTTGAGTTCGCCGGTCCTCACCTTTCAGCTCCTTCCCACTCCAGGGCGCGAATCTTTTTTGAGCTACGGTGCAGCAGCCGGTACCAACGGTACGCATACGGGTATTCCCCTATATGATGCTTCCTCTTTAGTCAACGAGTCTCTTGCTTTACCGGCGGAAGATCCGCGTTCTGGAGGCCTTGGTGCGGGGCCATCGGAGGGCATCGATGGTGTCCCTTCAGCCCCGTTCACACTGTGCCGATTTTGGGCCACGACAAGCCACGACTCTAGGGTACACGAGGTCTTGGCTATTGATGTGAAATTATCGCACGTGGTCTGAAAGAGGTTTATAAACGATCGCCGGATGCTGAGCGGAAGTCGGGGTGCGATGTGGAGTCGGGAGGGGGGGTGCGAAAAAGAATTCCTTGGAATACTTTCACGACGAGAGTCGGAAAGGGTCTGAACCGGGTCTTTTCCGATTGAGGTCTGAGGGAGATCGGCGACAGTCGTCAAAACTGTCCCAGACATTCTTGGCCTGTCTTGAGACAGTCGCGAAGACTGTCTGGGCAATTTTTCAAATTTTGACAGTTTGACAAAAATTGACAATTTTGACGACTACCTAAGACTAATGCTAGACTGTCGTGACGACAGTCCTCGTCTAATGAAGGACGTTCGTGACGACTGTCAAAGCCAAATAGAAACTGCCAAAGTATTATTTTGAATGAAAATCTGGGTAAAAATCGGCGACAGTACCCAAATGCTGAGCAGATGTCTGCGGCCAAAATATCCTTTTGAAGAAAAATCTGGTTGATTCGGCGATAGTTGGCAAGGCTGCTACCAAGACAGTCGGGAAGACCGCAGGGAAGACCGTCGGCCAATCTTTGGCCAACTGGCTAGCCAACCACTTCACAGGCAGTCTTGCCGACAGTCGGCGACAGTCTGCATGACTGTCGTCAAAACCGTCTGCGACTGTCGGCCAATCGGTCGACAGAGTCGTGGTTGTCGTAGACATAGCGCCAGTTCAAAAAATGACCAGTGAGACTCGTTTTGAGACTAGTTTGACGAATATCCCAGACAGGCGACGACCGTCAGCAATCATCATACTCGCCGACACCAAGACACCAAAAAAACATCTCATTCTTGGAGCG
>JACEEZ010006284.1:115000-120000 GCA_016584305.1 Chionoecetes opilio | reverse complement strand
GACCATTAGTCACATATTTTGTCAGAAATATGTCAATAACGCGACACCGGCGCTGCGGAATTGCAGCTGTCCAATGGATGCTTCACAACTTCATGGCAAGTGTTTTCTTGTCAAAGCTGGGGTACTGCTTCCTGTGTTGTTCAACACCCTGCAACAGCCACGATCTTTGCTGTGGATCATTGGTAAGTATTGTGGCAAAGTCCGAGATCAACTTGACTCCGCGCTCAGCTGCATCATTGACAACTTTCACCGTACGAACAAATTGTTCAGCATCGAGAAATGCAGGATCTGATGACCATTGCTCGACTGGTTTAGCAAGCCAATCCGTTTTTACATCCAGAATGCGGAACACTGAGTGGGATTCGGGTCCCATCAAATCCTTCAAAGTTGTGTCACGAGCAACTTTTCGGAAGAGAGGCTTGCCGAGGCCTAAGTTGTCTGGTTCTGGTGTCTCTAACAGCCGAGCAGCCATTTGTTGTTTCATGCTGTTGGTCATCTTCGCATTCTTGCTGAACATTGCAAACGGAACGACTTTCTCTGAGAGGTACCACCCGTGGTGACCAAGTTTATCAATCACAGTGTCTGCAACTGCCTTGTCAACTTCGCGATAATCCATCATATCGTGGATGAACTGAAGATCACTAATTGGAGCATCCGCACCATTGCTGGCTTTCATCCATGTTGCAGTGTAGAAAAGCGCCAGAAACCTGTTCATGCGCACCAATTTTGCTACTATGCGTTTATCATACAGCATCGCCGTGGAGAACATGTACATCTTTCCAGCATAGATGTTATTCGCCATCCAGCGGGCTTTATGCATGGCATCTGGCTTAAGAAAGTGGATACCACGCGGGGGAGTTTCACCCAAGATTATCAGCGTATTCTCCACGCACTCACGGTAGTCGTCACGAGGGAAAGCAGCTGAATCTTGGTTTGTAAACAGAGCAGTAAAGTCACTGACAACTTCATTTCTAATTTGTAGCAACCAGTGGTCTTCGATGGTCAGTATTTGTATTGGAAGTTCTTTGTCCATACCTGACCAAGCCTCTTTGAATTGTGCAAATAGTTTATTTTCTGGTCCAAGAATTGCACCAAACAAAAGTTTCCTGACAGCACCCACAACAAGTTCTAACATGTGGTGGCGACATGCTAGATGACAGCTTTCTACCCAAACGTTCTTCAATAAGCTTGGTTGCTCCTTTGTGTACGCCACTGTTGCTGGCTGTCGTATCAAATACTAATGCTGCAACTCTGTCTGTCATGTCCCAAGCGTCGAGTAGATCATGCGTAGCATCAGCTTGTGTCTTTCCATTGGAGTCAACAATTGATGGCACACCCAAGTAACTTTCCCTCCTTGTAATCTGGAGCCCCCGACAAAAGAACTGCCAGCCGTTCATACATGTCTCCAAGTATGTCTTTCAAAAGTTTTCCATCCCAGTGTAGTGCACCAAAGAGAGGCGGGTTCTGCCTCACTTTGTCCATGGCATCTTCAGCTAACTTTTGTCGGTTGCACATTCGACGTCGCCGAGCTGTGGATCTTGATATGTCGAAATCATCCAGATTTCCATCAGCTGCTATTATTACTGCTGATACGATCATTGTAGTTGTATTGTCAGATAGTTTAAGTCGATCTGCAGCACTTGTTATTTCATCACACTGCATAACTTTCTTAGGTAAGTTGAGGCATACAAACTCTGTCTCCGGTTCCTTCTCCTCCGGTAAGTTAACCACAAAATCAGGATCAATTTCCATGCAGTCGTCTTGTGGCAGTTGTATATCTGAGTCTAGTTCAACTGAAGACGCAGCTCCCTCTACCGCTTCTATCGTTTGCATTTATAATATTTTCTCTTCTTTTTCTTTCATTCTGGATTCCTGTGCTTGGCTTTCAAGGACCAGTTTGCCCTTTGTTTGGAATACATTATCATGCCCATCCATGCAAGCTCTCCTCCCATGTTTCTGATCTAAGTAGAAGTCAACATCTTCCTGTTTCTTCTTGGCTGACAGAAGTCTTGATTTCATTATTTCGGCAACGGCATCGGGTGCACCAATATCGAACAGAGTGTCTAAGTGTGCTACAAAGTTTGCTCTTCTGTTACCAGGATCTGATGATCGCCCCTTATATTTCATCAAACTTTGCCACTCCTCCCATAGTTTCATCACATCAAACATGCAGTTCTGTCTGTATTTTGTTTTGATCCGTGCCATGTTCCAAAATACAACAACACTGTCTACCACTTCGTAAGCGAGCTCTTATTTTTTTACTTTGTTTCTGATATTATCGTCATCAGTTCTGAGGTACAGGACATATTTCATGACCTGTCTGCAGTCTGGCAACTTGGCTCCAGTTATTGATGCTGATGGATGTCCAATCAGCCAAAAGTCAGTTTGTTTTCTTGTCACATGTCTTGTCGGAGTGATCAGCGCCATATCTTCATCTGTGCTCTTGGTCGGGACGTCCACCCGTGAGCTCTTGGTCGGGACGTCCACCCGTGAGCTCTTGGTCGGGACGTCCACCCGTGAGCTCTTGGTCGGGACGTCCACCCGTGAGCTCTTGGTCGGGACGTCCACCCGTGAGCTCTTGGTCGGGACGTCCACCCGTCTCTGTTTGCCACTTCTAGTTGACATTTTGTGCTGAAAAAGAGCAGTGCAACAGTTTAGTTCTATCAAACATTACAATTGATGTGAAATTGTGCAGCATCAATTGGACAACCACACTTCCGAAGCGTGGGTGTCGCGTTATTAACATATTTCTAACAAAACACGACATATTTCTAACAAATATGTCAATTATGGTCACCATTCATAACCTGTTGAGTTGCCTAAGCACTCCCTGTTTTGGGACATTAAAAACTAAGTTGTATGGTATAGATTCCATGTCTTTGTCACTCTTCTGTGTCTAGTATGTTGAATTATCATATGTTGAATAGCAAATAAATGTGCGGTTTAAAAGGAAAATATGGTACTTGTGTTCTGGGGCTTTGAGGGACCTCAGGATAACTTTCTAAAATTGTGTAAAAAATATTTTTAGACATAATATGGATATAATAATGGGAAAAACTTCACTAGGCAAGGTTTTCAAAGAAATTTTATTTTATGGACAACCCTAGGGTTACGTGTTGGCGTCTTGAGAACAATATAAACAGGAACGCAGCGAGTCCCCGGAGAAACGTCATCCTCGTACACTGCTGCTAAGACCACCTCACTTAACGTAGTGATAACGATTACATTGCAACTCAAACAATACTAACGTTCTAAGCTCAACACACGTCTCATTATGAACACCAATGAGAGGGAAATACCTGTACCGGAATGCTTGGCTGTAGATTAAAGTATCCAACGCCTACTGAAACTCACTAACCTAGAAATATACACCCAAATGTCATGTATTGGACGAAACAAACACCTGTGGAAGATGGTAATGATGGGAAGGCGTGTCTTGATGTGTAAACACAGTTCGGTTCCTCGTAAAACGACATCCACCTTGAATACGCGTGTGTCAGTCAACTCAGGACGTTTTAGTTACTCGTCCTGCAGCGAGACCAGATACATTCAGAGGGCAGCCATGATACCAGGTGCTTCATTATACCCAGCAGACAACCTAAACAGCACGAGTCTGCACATCATAGTAAAAACACTTGTGCGTACATCCCCATCCGCCGACCAGAGGCAGAATGAAAGCAGGACGTGACCGTCTAATGTACATGTATAATGTAGGGTATGATAGACCTGCCTCAACCTACCGCGTGATAACCTCATTCGCCCAAATAATCACCGTCATGTCAAATTTAATATTAAACTCATGTACGAAGGTGGACTTATGGTACTGTAGTGATGGGACAAAGAAGAACACCAACTCCACTTTCCTCATGGAAGTGATCATGGCTCGATTAGTGAAGTGGCCTGTACATCAAGTGTCTTCTCAGGGATTCGACTCCCGTCTCCTTCCTCTCATGGCACACATGCTACAACTTCTTCAATATAGATAGCCACAGACACTTATAGCTTAAAAGATCAATATCTATCTATATATCTGTATATCGATCTCTCTATCTATATATGTATGTATATGTTTATATATATATATGTATATATATATATATATATATATATATATATATATATATATATATATATATATATATATATATATATATATATATATATATATATTTATTTGTTTATTCATTTATATATTTATATATTTATTTGTTCATAAGTTCATATGAAGCTGTAATACTCGTTGTTTGATGTTTCCCAAGGATGTTTCCCACATCCATCTGTTTCTGATGTTTGTTGGTCTTTAGATTAATGAAAATTATATTATCAGCACAAGATTTTCCCACCCTGGAAATACTTTGTTCTGCGCAATGTTTCATAATGCTGCCTGACATAGTTTTCCTTAAGAGAAACTTTGTCGACACACAACACACAACGACTTTCCGTTGCTTTCTATGAAAAAAAAACCCATTCTTTCTTCCGGATCTTCAATAACCTGCTCACCTTAAGAAACTTTTCTTATCGTGTGCTCATTTTAGATGATAGTGCGAGAGATGCGATGACGCAGTCTCATCCCAGATCAGACGGATGCGTCCCTCCCGTAGAGACATGTGGCCGTAACAGTTGACGCACACAGGACATGGTCGTGGAGTGGGATTCTCAGTCTACTAAACCGTAGCCATTCTAGTAACCTGGTATTACTGGAAATACAAGTCCCCAGAGTCGCACATACTTACTGTTTTTCTCTTTTTTAAATAAATCAAAATACGTATTAATATGAGTGCTCGCAGCCCACAAAACTGGTAACCGCGTGCCAGAAAATATCCGCAGTCCCGAAGTTGGACTACCCTGCTTTAGATAATTTGCCAATGTTGATAAATTAGTCCCGCCACGAGAAAATTTAGTAACAAACACACATTGGAGAAGGTAAATGTTTGGCGCCAATTATATTGAGGTACAAACATTCACGGTAAATATTTTTGCGCCAAATTTCGCATAAAGAT
>JACEEZ010006284.1:57500-110000 GCA_016584305.1 Chionoecetes opilio | reverse complement strand
CAGTACGGGTGGAAAGGAAGAACGGCACCAGGTTACTCTGAGAAAATTGAGTGCAGTCACGTGGGAAAGTACTAGGCTGAGGAGGAGGATTGGCTGTAAGGTGAAATGGTGGAGTGTCATATTGTGGGAGGGAGAGAGGAGGAAGAGGACTGAGGGCAGCAGAGACTTTGATAAAGACATTCCTGTCACCACCTTGAAAAGAGAACCTGTAGTCAATGGTACGTCACAGATGTAACTTGATGGTGTCATGTGTGTGTGTGTGTGTGTATGTGTGTGTGTGTGTGTGTGTGTGTGTGTGTGTGTGTGTGTGTGTGTGTGTGCGCTGTGTGTGGCGGCGGACCTCCTCCCTCATGGGTGCACGTAACTTTTGAGAAGCATAACATTTCTCAGCTGCGAGCCCGAAGCACTGCCCCTATTTTCGTTCCGAATTTACATAACTTACAATGTGTCCCAGTAATTTGCCGGGCTGTTTTACTAGTACTTTATGCGGATCTGCTTGCACTGTGTGTGATGTGAGTTTTAGGGTTTATGTGTATGTTGATAAGAAATAATTAAATTGAAAAGTATCGAAGATGAAATAACAGAGAGATAAGAGCTAATAAATTATATAGAATAGTTTTTTTTTTTTTTTTTTTTTTTTTTTATACGTTTGTGCCTATAGCACCTGTAGGCAGTGGTGATCCAGGGCTCGGATGGTAGGCTCTGGAAGTTCACTTGAGGGCTCTGATGGTTGGTCCTCGCCCGTGGTGGCGCAGGCAGGATTCTTATAGTGACGCCTGTGATTTGAGGCTCATGCCGCCCCCCTGTGTCCTCCGATGTACTCGCAATCGAAGGTAGAGTTGATAGGCAGGGCATGTGGGTGTTCTTAGGCCACTCGACGGTGCAGAAAGGTTTTGGGTTTCTTCGGGGATCGAACTCGGGTCACCGAGAAAGTCAGTCGGAGACGCTAACCACTCCGCTACCGCCTCCCCAAAGGCGTTGGGCAGTGGTCGTCATTATGGTGGCGACTGGGCTGGAATGGCAAGGTATATAGGATGGCACGGACAGCGCTCCGTCAACATTGCGAGCTGAAAGAAAGTAATGCCGCGAATGTATGCACAAAAAAGTCTGCCAAGTCGTCGGGTTAAAAGGGTGTAAATGAGCGTTATGGTTGAAAATACAAGGTAGAGGACTCGCTTGATGATGAGATTCTTAAGATTGCCGAGAGAAAATGGAAGACTGAATGAGAAAGTCCTTTGTTAAGTCGAAAGACGGACTGGAAAAAACCTGTCGATACGAGAAGACATTATTTTTAGGCACCCTGTGAATGGAGGCTGCAATGAATAGAGATTTGTTGGCAGGACTGCGAGAGAGTAAAGACACAGCCGATCGAGTTACCAGTACGGGATAAAATCACAAAGTGAGTAGAACAGGATGGGGAACAGGAACAGGAACAGGTACAACTACAGTGGAGGGTGTTAAGGTTGTCAAGGCCGTCGCGGTGAAACAGAATCGAAACGACGTGGTGGTTTGTTTGTGTCTATCGGGCCTCCAGCAGGGGAGGACCACGGGCTAGCTTGAGCCCGTCAGAGAGATGCTTTGATGTCGCAGAGGTGGAGTGCGTTGATCGGTGGCAGCCTAGTGCGGCAGCGCGGCGGCGCTAGGCTGCGGGCAAAAAGACGGGAGGCGAGGGGCATGGGCTCTCTTCCGGGAACTCGCCGTTCCCGGAAGAGAGGAGAGTGTCCGTGCTGCTGGCGTGCGGCACGAGGACTGGCTTGTCCATCCTGACGAGGAGTGCGGGGCACTCAGCAGGATACACTCTCCGTGTGGGGGGGGGGCGCAGCAGGCTGCTACGCGTCGGGGATGAGGGGGAAGAGTGGCCATGAGGGGGCTGCCCGGCCCGCTGCCATGGGGGTTGGCTTGTTATCCCAGCCAGGAGCTCCGGTAGGCGGTGACTGCTGGCTCCAACTCTGACGTGGTGGTGAGGTGAGTGGTTGTGCGTCACGCCGGAACGTCTTGTTGTGTGTGAGGCACTTGAGGTGTTTGGCGCGTCAAGGGTTCCAATGAGAGTATATGTTCCGAGGTAGACGTGCCTGAGCTGTGGAGCCATGTAAAGAAATGCTTGGTGAGGATTAATTAAAGCTGAAGTGTGGGGGTGTGCGTGTGTGTGTGTGTGTGCGCGCGTTTGTGTGTGTGGATGTGTGTGTGTGTGTTGTGTGTGTGTGTGTGCGTTTGTGTGGGTGTGTGTGTGCGCGCGGGCGCATGTGTGATTGTGTGTCTTATATTCATTTTTACATGTGTGCCTATAGCGCCTGTAGACAGTGACTTCTAAGGCTCGGATGTTAGGCTCTGGAGGTTCACTTGAGGGCTGTGATGGTTGACCCTCGCCCGTGGTGGCGCAGGCAGGATTTTTACAGTGACGCCTGTGATTAAAGGCTCATGTCGCCCCCCTGTGTCCTCCGATGCACTCGCAATCGAAGGTAGAGTTAATAGCCAGGGCATGTGGGTGTTCTTAGGCCAATCGACGATGTAGAAAGATTTTGGTTCTCACCGGGGATCGAACTCGGGTCACCGAGAACGCCACTCGGAGACGCTAACCACTCTGCTACCGTGTGTGTGTGTGTGTGTTCAGGAAGCTGTACAAAACGGCAGCGGGGAAGAACTAAGAGGAGTGGTGAAGAGAGAGAGGTCGAGGTGATGCACGTGAGACAAGTAATGGTGTACACGTCTGTGTTAATCACCATGGTTTTGATAACACGCTGGCCTCGGGACCTCCGGCTGTCATTCTCCCGGCAGGGAGCTTAGAGCTCATAGAGGCCGATCTATGGATAAGGCAGGAACCACACACACCCCATCCCTTGTTCAAGGAGGACAGTAACTGTCCGTTTATGTCAGTGAGAAACCTTGGAGGCTGCTGCAGGCCTCAAACCTACGACCGGCTGGAGTGTATAGGCTATATAGGACGTTATCTACTAGGCTGACAGACAGTTATATTTTTTTCTACTTTTTATTGTGTCATTCGCCCACGGTCTTGCCCACGCGAGCTGGACTTGCGATTGCCACCTGTTGTCTTCCCGGAAAGAACTTGAAGCTCATAGTTCATGGATTTTTGGGTAATGCTGGGACCTCACACACCCAATACAATACACCCCATCCCCTTGTTCAAGGAGGACTGTAACCACCTGCGTTGTCAGCGAAATTCACCTTGAGCTGGGCTTGTACCATCGACTTGCTGAACCGCAAGCGGTGATGATTCCAATCTGACCATGATGACTGCGTGTGTGGCTGATGGTGGGAATGGCGACGGCGTGCTATAATTAGTTTACTCTCGTTAATGGAGTAAGGCGGTGCGTGGGACGGGGCTGTGTCAAGGCACCAAGGCCATTCTGTTGGTACACACACGCAAATCATTATAATTAATCTGGTTTCTTCGTAAACCAGCTAGACGGAGATAATATGTTACTTAATAAGCATAATGTTATTGCCTTCAGTAACGAACGAGACACGGAGAGTGGCATGCACGTGTGTGTCAAAGTAAGGAGTAAGTAATGGACATGCAGTATATTGCGACGCATGGGTCTGTATATACGTCACAAGTATGCAACGCGTGACATATATATATATATATATATATATATGAAAGCAGGTTTCAAGTGGTAAAACAAAAAAAGTAGTTTTTGTTTATGAGAAGAAACTGTTTTGATTGTTTGTGAACCAGATTCGTACATTTCATTGTTTTTTTATATTGACCCTGAATTATAAGGAGAGTTACGGGGAGAGTCAGTGTAGTAGAGTATAATCAAGGGTGAGAAGGGGAGAGTCGGAGGGTATTGTGGTGGGAAGACGATTCAGCCCTGCACCGGTTGAAAAGTTTACCTGCATGGATTGGAAAGGGAGGCACACAAACAATGGACGCACAAAGTGGGGAAGGAAGAGTAGTTCCGGACAGTGAGGGACGTAAACAGTTGAATTCACCTTGAGTACGCAGGTGGCGGGTGTTTGCACGGAAGCTTGCCTCACGCTGCCATGCCGACAGTTTTATGCAACACTGATCTCCTGGACGAGCGAAAAGTTTGTAGTGTAAAAGCGGAGGTAAAAAAAGGAAGTTTTCGATAAATTAGAAACACTTGAAAATGTTGGTGAATAATATATCGCGCAAGTCATATTGTTTAAAAAGCTGAAGATAGCTTGCTCAAGGGTTTGGCAGTTGAAGGGAGATTGAGGCAGTACGGCATAGCGAATAATTATTGAAAGCAGTAAAGCAGGGAAGGGAAAGGAAAAACAAAACATGCGATATAATAACAAACAGGACGCTTTTTTTTTTGTACCACAGCTGCGAAAATAGCATCAAAAATATTAGGCACCATAAAAAAGTTTTTTTTTGTTGCGGGACGTGTTTTCCAAGTTATGAGTGTCGGGGGCTTGCGCGTATCTGTGTGTGTGCGTGTGTGTGTGTGTGTGTGTGTGTGTGTGTGTATTCATCTTCATCTAGTTGATGTGTGTGTGTATTCATCTAGTTGTATTTTACAGGGCCAGAGCAATGCTCGTGTGGCCCCGTCTCCATATCAACATTTTTATATCATTCATCCTTAAGTGCTTTGTGTTGGCCGAAGCCAGCACCCCGGAGAGCAGGTCACAAACCCCGGCTAACACCCGGTACCCATTCACTGCTGGGTGGACAGGGGCTCGGGTTTTAAGGAAACAGCACATATGTTTCCGCTCCGCCCGGGGATCGAACCCGGGACTTCTCGGTTGTGAACCGAGCGTGCTTCCCCTACACTACGGAGTATACTACGTGTGTGTGTGTGTGTGTGTGTGTGTGTGTGTGTGTGTGTGTGTGTGTGTGTGTGCATGCGTGTGTGTGTGTGTGGGGAGGGATGTGGGCAGATGGCACTGTATAGGCTTTTCTGTCTTTCCTGCCTGACGAACCGCGACACTGACCCTGTGTGCTCGCACCTGGTGGGGAGAACCTGCGGAAGAAAAGGAAATCTCGCCCAAATGTTCCCGAGCGAGTAGTGTTGAATTTATTAGGAATAGTTTTAAGAATGTATTGTTGATTTTTCATGATAACAGAAAGTTAGAGAATGAAATCATACATCTCTCTCTCTCTCTCTCTCTCTCTCTCTCTCTCTCTCTCTCTCTCTCTCTCTCTCTCTCTCTCTCTCTCTCTCTCTCTCTCTCTCTCTCTCTCTCTCTCTCTCTCTCTCTCTCTCTCTCTCTCTCTCTCTCTCTCTCTCTCTCTCTCTCTCTCTCCTTCTCTCTCCCTCTCGCAGGACAAGCTGGGTCGCTTCGTGGCACACATGGTACAGCTGCTCGGGGAGTGGAGCGAGACATTCCCTTACGACTTCCGGGACGAGCGCATGATGGGCGGCGTGCGAACCATGACGCACCGCTGCATCGCCCTCCAGCCAGCCCTGCGCCGCGACGTAACACAGGTACATGTCTCGCGGGACCTCATACCGTATACCACTCAGTGATTTATCTGTACCTTATGTCTGCCAACTTCACATTCACCTTCACCAGGATCTCCACCCATGCTAACCCCACCCCTAAGGCACCTCAACCCTCTCCATCCTCTCCAACCCTATGAAGTCCTCAGCTATTAATTGGTATTTTCACTTCGGTGGCACATGGTCCGTTGTCTCACCATGGATGTAACTGTTTGACTCAGCAATCCACCTTTCCTCGTCCCCTTGGGGCTCAGTTCTGGATGTCATCATGTTCAGTACCTCAGGGCTGCCTCGCCTCGCCGGGGAACAGTCTCAGGTGCTCGTGCTGAAGTTGCCTCGACCTTAACGCCTCGACCCGCTGCTCCTTGAGGGTGGGCTTCCACGCACATACTTGTGTTTGAGTCACGCTTGTGTTGGCCGGTTTTATGTATCCACATAACTTCTGTCACCAATCCACTCCAAGTGTTGGTATCTTTGTTTTGGGAAATAGATTTCTGAAAAGCTTATAAACACTGAAAGTCTCTCCAGTTTTTAATTGAGTAATTTTATTTATGAGAATAAAAGGGACTTCGTTCTCTTGTATTATTGCGTCGTTCCTCACCAAAGGAGATTTTATATGTACTCGTTGCAATTCCTTTACAACTTAAATATCACGATCGATTCTCTCTTTCTCGACTTTCCCAAAATGTTGACAACGTAAACTTCCTTAGTCCTTGTCAAGTTACTTTCATGATCACTATAATTTTCGAAAGGAGTCTGCACAGTTAGTATTTCTTTTCCAATGAAGTGATCACGCTGTTGCAAACTTCTGTATGTATCGTAACTTAAGCATTCTTACTTTTGGCACGTGTAAGAGTTGCTCGTCCCCAGGAGACAAACAGCGTGCCCAAGGAATCTTGCAGGGCTTGATAACCTGCAGATACCACCTGCGGAGTGGCAGCCGGGGACAGTGGTAGTCAGCGATAAATCAGTGGCAGCTGATTTGGTCTCATCGTCTTGGCCTCCGCGGAGTCATGATTCACGTCCCTCTGTGCAAAATCTACACAGTGACCCGCACGCTCAGTCACCGTTCCTCACTGAGCACGGTGTATGCTTCTGTCAAATTAGTTTTCGTTGCGAATTCATGAGTTCACTAAACCTACCTACCTAGTGACAAAAACCCAGACCACTCAAACTGATAAACATTATGAGCAATCAATAAACAAAGTGTGAATTCAGTCGGTGAAATACAGTCATAGTGCCACGGTATATTTTAGACCTTGGATGGCATTACCTCACCCGCAGCCTCCAGTGCCTCGGCCCGCACCTTCATAATCCGTGCGTTTCAATCGTGACAAAATGGTTGTTCTTTGATTTACGTATCATTAGTTATTTACAGGTAGGATGGGTAAAATAGAACCTTCATTTTAACATTCTTCCTTCGCGTCTCAAACTTCTATGAGATGCATATGTCTTATAACATGAGTAAATTGAGTTACTCGTGAATTACTACAGCAGTACCAGGCACACAACGGTCCGGGCTCCAGAACCATAAAATTTAACGTGAACTCTCGCCTCTAAAGGCATGTTTTCCGTTTGGCCCAGAAGGGCTGTTGCTGTCTCTTCTTCCTTTGTATGCTTTCCGGCGCGACTCTTCTCTCAACACAGACAGGCCTGCAGCGCCCCGCGGCAAATTATGTCTGACAGTGTCATTTCTTTAATGCAATTTTTTTAGGGGGATAAAGTGTAAACGAATGTATACATTCTCTAATCCTATATATTTTCTAAATTTTTCTTGTACATTTTCCATGCAAATTCAGTGTGGTAGTTCATAATGGTAACCAGAAGTTAAACAATTATCTCACAGGCTGTGTTTAGTACACAGGCTTACACTTTCACAGTAAGGAGTGTAAAGCTCATTTGGGGATGCGCAGTCTAGTATTTAAAAGAAAATAATTAGAAATTGAAAAAAAATTAAGGTACTGTCTTCGTTAGACAAGAGTCGCATGAATGCAGGGCAGGTTAAGTTAATGGACGCAGGAACTGGCAGCCTCTCCGCCCGCCATGTGCAGTGTAGCTCCCGGGTGCTCTCACAGCCCAGAAGGAGAGGCTGCAGCTGGGCAATTCGGTTTTCCTCAAATTTGATTGCAGACTCTTTAACCTGATTCCGTGCCACCTTCTGCCCTGAAAGTGTGGCCGCGTTGCAGGGCACGCTTCCTGGCGTGTTTACAGGTGTCGTTGAAGCGCGCACGCACGCACGCACGCACACACACCACCCACCCACCCACCCACCCACCCACCCACCCACCCACCCACCACCCACCCACCCACCCACCCACCCACCCACCCACCCACCCACAGCACGCACGCACGCACGCACGCACGCACGCACGCACGCACGCACCACCCACCCACCCACCCACCCACCCACCCACCCACCCACCCACCCACCCACCCACCCACCCACCCACCCACCCACCCACACACACACACACACGAACAAACGCACACATGCTTGCGCGTTGCCTTGGTCCGCCTGTGTGCATCACGCTCCACAGGATCAGGATCAATATGTCTGATATGTAACATGACTTACTATTAGTGAAAGGATGTTTCTCGCCTGACACACTCAATAGCGGTTTGACAGGGCAATATGATATGCAGGAAGCAATCAACAAGTTAATGTAAACTTATTTTCTTATGCTCGTATCACACCAACAATGCAATAATTGTGACTGAAGAATGCAGTCTCAATACTGAACTAAAAGCTTGGCACGACGCTCAAGGCTCAGCGTGTCAGCAGGACAGTCAGTGTTTGAGAGGTCGGCAAGGGGAAGAGGCGCCCCTTCCCCCAGCCATAACCCTCCTTCATGCCTAATTAAGTGATGCACGTACTCTCCCCCCTCACCCCGGGCACACATTTCTCAGTCGTTGGCAGCCAGTCTCTCACCAGCCACGACAGCGGGCGTGTGGCAGGTGGACACACCGGGAATAGAGGCAGGGCCCGCCAGTCCATGGAAGGAGTGACACAACCACCGCCTCGTCCCGCCTGACGTCCCGCCCGTCACTCGGCACAATGGCATGTGGTGGGGCAGCGAGGCGGCAGACAGCGGCATCAGCGTGGTGGCAGGACGCATGCAAGTGGTTACCTATTCAATACGACTCAGGTGATTGACTTGTACTCGTTGAAATCTGTTCCGTAGTATACTGTTCAATACCACATGGACGTGGGACGCGCACACAGCCCTCCGGTGTGCTGAGGGGGTGCCCGGACGGCCTTTCCCTCCCTTCGGCGGCTCACCAGGAGGGTGCTTTTGGCACGGACATATAACCACTTAATAACGCTACACCAACTGTTGTAACTTGGGCTTTACGGGCTTAATGCAGCACTTCCCTCAGGAAACATCGCCCGGCCGGCACCAGCGGAGGAACACCCGGTGTGCTGAAGCTCGTGTGCCGGGAATGTGCTCAAGACAAATGTTTAGTTTGAATGTTGCGACATACAAGAGGGTCTCGCTGGTCGAGGCTGGCAGCGTGTGGAGAATGCAGCACTAACTTTGTGATCGTGCGCTGCCTCATCCCTTGACCTGACTCCCTCAAATGCAGATTTTAATAAACGTGTTAGGAATAAAGAATGTCCAAGATCCATTCACACAGCGCATCTCATGAAGCTTCATGAACCCTTAGCTTAGTGACCAGGTAATGCTGCCGAGCTGGACCCAAATCGTTGCACCAAATGGACTCTTACTCTTAATCCTTACCATGAACGCCTGATACACTGTTCTTACAGTAATCTCTTGCCCTGAGCGTCGTGGTGGCCATTAGGCCAATCAGCAGAACGTGACTCAGCGCTCCTTTCACCGCCACCCATGAACCATTATTTTTTTTTATTTTTTTTTTTACATCACAAGGAACTGGCCAAGGGCACAACAAAAACGGGTAACACAAAGCCCGCTTAGTTGCCAGTCCCTATAAAGAAGACAGTAAGAGAATAAAATAAAAACAGAGGGGTAGGCCAATTTAGTTCGGAGGAGGAGCCCTCCTCCCTAGCCCTTCCCTAGCCTAGCCCTATCCCTAGCCTAGCCCTTCGGAGGACTAACGCCCTCTTGCCACGTCTTGCCTGCCCATCCTCCTCGTCTCACTGTTGCGTTGCCGTCCCATCACGGCCTGCTGCGTATAAGTCTTGTAAAGTGTCCTTTTCTCTCCCACCGCAACCAGCTCCGTATATATACATCATCCCGCTAATGCAGCAGCAGCGGGATGATGCAGCCTTGTCTAATATACTTCGTCCTTCTGAGCAGCTAAGCCCAACTGCCGCCCTCACCGTGGCTCCATAGCGCAGCTGAAAGCCAAATCTGTTGTCGCAGGATTTCGGGTTGAGGCGGTGGAGGAGCAGAGGCTGCGTCTCTTTAAATCATTAGCGTCTCGCCTTAAGGCTGGCCGCGGTGACTCAGCCCTTCTCTCTTTCCACAGGTCCTGCACAACCTACTTAACAAACTAACTCAGCTGGAACGCTACGAGGAGGGACTCGCCAAGGCTCCTGCGCCGCCCCCAACAGACTTCATCACGCAGGTAGGTGTATGGCTCATTACCGGACCTTCCACCCCTCCCCCCCATAGTAGCTTAAGTCTGGAACTCTGCACTCAGAAATTCTTCCCACCAGACCCGCCGACTGGCTGGGCTTCTCCTTTTCTTACTCTAGTATTTGTCTAACCACAACCAACATTAAGTCCCCCCTTGTCTCTTCCTCCTTCTCAATCTTTTCCTCCTCCATCTTCTCTGCTTCTTCTGTATTCACTTCTTCCTCCTTTCCTACTCATTCTCCTCTTCTTCTTACTCATTACTATCTTATATAAATTCTTGTGATAGAAAGTAGTCGCACAGGCAGCCCGGTTTGGCCCAGTAGGGTTGTTGCTGTTTCTTTTTCCTATGTATTCCTCCTCCTCCTCCTCCTCCTCCTCCTCCTCCTCCTCTTCCTCTTCCTCATCCTCTTCCTCCTCCTCCTCCTCCTCCTCCTCCTCCTCCTCCTCCTCCTTCTCCTCCTCCTCTTCCTCTTCCTCTTCCTCTTCCTCCTCCTCCTCCTCCACTTCCGAAGTAGGCGTGGAATTTCACAACCCAACTCTGTGAAACTTAGCCTCCCTCGCCTCTCTACTTCCTGGTGCACTGCTTCGCCACTTCCCGGTACACTTCCTCCCAGATTCTCTCCCCTTCCCTTCTGCTGTGTGTCCCTTCATCCATCCCCTTTTCCTACTGCTTTCCTTTCCCTCTGTTCACACCACCTCTAGCACCACCTCCTCCTCCCTGTCTAACCCTGCGCACACATCCTTGCCATGTGTCTTCAGGTGCAGCAGTGGTGGTGGATGTGTGGGATCAACTGACTAATTAGAGTCATGTTTCCAGATGTAGTCCACAAACTACCAGACCTTTGTAATCGTACACACCCGCTTGAACTCCCAGCTGCAACTCTGTTTCATTATCATCAATACATGCTACAACACTATCAATAATTTATTGCAACACTATATCATAATCATTAATACATGTAGATGATTCATAGGACTATCACAAACATGTCACCAAGCAGATGTGGACGTTGTGAGGCTGACGTGTACGTGTTATGACGTGTGCAGGTGCAGGTGTCTTGCTGTGTGTGTATTCGTGGTGACGCCTGAATCTCATATCTCTGCATTCGGACTTGATGTAACAGCTTTGCTTCGGACGTGCGGGATTGTCAATCATCAAAAATTCTTTTTCTAAAATTAAAAGTCTTATGATATGACCTTCAGGACGTGCGGGATTGCAAGACTCATGATAATCCTTTAGGCAGTAATGAGAGGGACGACAAGTGGTTATAAGTTTTCAGCGAGTGGCAAGCACAATCTTCCAGATATTTCAGTAAAAATGATAAGAGACTGAGTTATTGGTGGATTCCCCTTTATTGTTTAGTTGAAAAGACAACACTAGAATGTCACCTGCGTCAAGGAGTGTCAGCACCTGTTTGTTATCCACGTGGCCACACTTTCCTTAGGTCACATGCCAGTGTTTAGCAGTAGTCCTATAACTGTGTGTGTGTGTGTGTGTGTGTGTATTCATCTAGTTGTATTTTACAGGGCAGACAGGCCTGGAGACAGGGGCCATACGAGCAATGCTCGTATGGCCCCGTCTCCATATCAACATTTTTATCATTCATCCTCAGTGCTTTGTGTTGGCCGAAGCCAGCACCCCGGAGAGCAGGTCACAAACCCCGGTTAACACCCGGTACCCATTCACTGCTGGGTCGACAGGGGCTCGTGTTTTAAGGAAACAACCCATCTGTTTCCGCTCCGCCCGGGGATCGAACCCTGGACTTCTCGGTTGTGAACCGAGCGTGCTTCCCCTACACCACGGAGTACCCTCCGTGTGTGTGTGGTGGGGGGGGGTCGATAATTTATCCAGTAAATTAACTCCCATTTATTTCCTCCTCCTCCTCCTTCTCCTTCAGCCGGTGGATATCACGGAGGTGTGCAGCAGCCCCTTGGTGATGGCGCAGCAGCTGACTCACGTGGAGTTGGAGAAGCTGTCGTACATCGGGCCGGAGGAGTTCGTGCAAGCCTTCGCCAAGGACAACCTGGACGCCTGCTACAAGGACCTCAAGAAGACCAGCAACCTTGAGTGTTACATCCAGTGGTTCAACAGACTCTCCTACCTAGTGGCCACCCACGCCTGCATGGTGAGTGGGTGTAGGCGGGGCGGGGTGACGGTAGTGGGCGGTGGGGCGCGAGTCGGGGCTACCATGCAATTGTCCATCATTTCTCCGCGTGACGCACCTTAGTAGTGAAAGCTTGATTATGGTGTGGGTTTAGCAGGCGTCTGTGTGTCTTTGGTGACGGTCACTGCCTTTGTATCAAATCTTGCGTCGTTGATTCGTCTTTACACAATCTAGATAATTGTAGATTTTCAGCGAATTTCTTGCTGAACTTGTATATTAACACCAAAATATTGTCCTGTTTTGTTTTCGTGGTTGATACAGTTTCAGAAATGGTTCGAGTTTGTCAGTGACAGATTTCTGTGACAAGATTATGTAAAATAAATACTACACATCCTTCATTCATAACTCAAACAAAAAAGCATACAATGGCAAATTTGCCTCTGCTTTATAAACATGGAAACACCTATGACTTTCTACAGAATGGTTAACCACCATAAATTAAAATCATCCTTAAAACGTAATGATAGTGCGAAATTTTCTCTTAAACCAATAAATAGTCTAGACCTCACCCAGACTATGCGGTACAGTTTTGGTCTCGTATTACAGGATGGATGTATCATTGTTTGAATCAATCAGTCCAGAGAAGGATGACTGAAATGATACAGGGGATGCGTAACTTTAGTTATGAGAGGAGATTGAAGCTATAAAATTTACATTCACTCGAGAGGCGTAGAGTAAGGGGCGATCTGATAGAAGTTTTTAAGTGGTTAAAGGGATACAATAAAGGCGATGTAGGAAAAGTTTTTACGACTAGCAAACAGGGTAAAACAAGAGGTAACGGATTCAAACTGGTAAAACGTATATTTAAAAATGAAATAGGGAGAAATTGGTTCACAAAGAGTGTGGTAAATGATTGGAATGGACTCGGTCATCAGGTAGTTGGTGCGGAGTCAATAGGGAGCTTTAAAAGGAGGCTGAACAATTTCATGGATGGGGATGAAAGGTGGGTGTAAGTAGTGTTAGGTAAGAGGAACTACCATGTGTTGGTCTCACGACCTTTTTTAGCTTCCTTATTTTCTTATATTCTTATGTTCTTAATAGTGGTGACGGCATTTTGTTCCAAACAGTAGCTGTAATAGCTGAATGGAAAAAAAAAAATGTATTGTCAACATTTTTTGGCAACGTAGTTTCCACATTGTTATCTGAATATTGGAGGGCGAGTCCATCAGGCTGTAGTGGATGGCCGCCAGGGGAGGCGCAGAGGTGTGTGGTGCGTAGCGAGGCTCGCCGTGAAACAAAGTCTAGTTATCCCTAGACGTATTTGTTTTATTTAAGGAGAACGTGGAACTTGTGATCCAAAACCAATTTAAGATATATAGTCTGACCAGATTTCGGTCACAAAATGGCAATTTTTCCTGCTTCCACGGAATTTATTGCTGATAGCACAGGAATGTTTCTCCCAGTTGACTTGAGTGTCTGCACAGCACAGGTTTGATATAGCTACCAGCCATGAGTGCCGGTTGATAGGGAACTCATTAGAACATACGGCATGTCTTGGACGGTTTTCCTGGAGAGACGCGGAAATGACTTAACCAGACGCAGCACGTGGTGGTTCATGAGGCTGGGGAACGGATGAAGAAAGGATGTGTGTCACTGAACAACACTATTATGTGAGGGAAATACATTTTTTCACTTACCAAATAGTAACTGAATGTATTTGAAAAAAAATTTGATCGCACTATTGAATGTTAGATAATCGCGACAACAAAGAAATTCAGGCTGGTGGAGGTAATAATATAATTAAAACGCTGCTGCTCCTGCTGCTGCTGCCTTGCGTTTCTGCCTTCATCTCTAAGCATTGCCTGTTTCTTCAATGCATTTTAAATCTGAGTCTTGCTTCGGCTTGATCAACATACACATAACAGATGACTCCAACTATCCCCGCCGCGTCCACCACCACCTAATTATCTGTAATGCTAGGAATAGAGGTCATTGCCAGGCTGCGAGGCAAGCGCGTGTGGTTTAGGTGACACATCGGTGAGATTGACGTGATTTGTGTCGACAAGTGTCATAAATCAGTCAGCAACATCGCCCGTCTCAGGGACGTGAGTTTTGCGGTGTTGTCGTGGAGGCTGGCGTGCGTGACTCCCATCCTTGCGGCGGTTGAATCTATGGAAGCTCCGACCAGCTTATGTTTACTGCACCGCCGCTGCCCGGCCGGTTATGTGATGGTGAACTAAGGGACTCGAGAAATTTGATGGAGGAAAATTGGATTTACTTGGACAATTTCACATGGGAACTGAATATGAAGTAAGCGGAATGGAAATATTAAAATTCAATGCAGAATACAAAACCGAGGCGGTGAAAATCTAATTCAGGACAAAAGTGTAACAAAAACAAGAATACCAAGAAAAATTGTCTTTTGTTATGCTAAAGAAATAAAGATGACACGAAATAACGCCGCAGTCTTTGCCGCGAAAAGAAACTGTGAAGGAAAATTTCAAATATTCAGCACTGCGTTAGGACAGCGGCGGTGTTTGGAAGGCGGTGGTGCTTGGTGCTGCTGCCGCCGTGGGGGCGATGGGGCGGTGGAGGCTGCGTTATGGAGGTATAATGGTGGAAAATGTATGTGAAGCCGTTGCAAGCACCCTTAGGAGGATAAGGCGTGCAAGTAGCATGTGCTGGAGTAGTTCCTAAGAGTAGTGGAAGGTAAAGCACGAAGTAGCGCGGCGGAGGTGAAGTAAAGAATAGTCGGTGAGAAAAGAATGAGAACTAATCGTATCTCACTGCCTTGCTGAATGTTTTTTTTGTGTGTGTGTGTGAAGTAAACATCAACATGAAAACAAGAAAAATAATCTAAAAAAGGCGACAGGAACGCTGAACGGTGCAGTAAGCCGAGGAGAAACAGTCGCGGCAAGTGTAGTGAAGCACGTCACCCGAGGAAGTGGTTATGTGGTTGCCAGAGGAGGAGAGGCAAGGTCCTTGAGGCACGTGGACACTCTTGCATCACTGGGGGAAAGAGACAAGGGAGAAATGAGAAGCAAAGGAGGGAAGTTTTACAGCCTCTCAACAAGCGTCTGGAGCTTCATGCCCTCCCATCCTCACCCAGCGCCGCCTCCCCCCACCCTACCTTGCCCTGCCCAGGACCCTACCACCCCTTGGAGCCCCTTGGGGCGACCAGACATCTTAAACTAAAACGAGGAGAATAAGAGAAAATTATGTGGGCTTAAAAAAAAAAAAAAAAAATCCAGAGCAGCTGGAGATTATGACGGAAAATATGATAGCGACTTAGATGAATACTTTTAGCGAGACGCAGCGCCGTTACTGCTGCAGCTGCTGCGGCGGCGGGAGTATGGGTGCTAGGTGAGGGGTGGAGGGGGTTAGCAGTCAGGTAGTGGGTGGGTTGGAGGGTAGGAGAGTGGGGGGCATCGAGCGTGAAGAAGGGAAGTGAGTTTTCTTTTCTGTCGTGGTGGTGTGGCGGGTAGTGGAAGTGGCGGCTATTTGAGGCCACCAGAGGGAAAGCTTGACACCATATAGAAGAGCCTGAAAGTAGCAACAGTCAGGAAAAGAGAGAGAGAGAGAGAAAGAGAGAGAGAGAGAGAGAGAGAGAGAGAGAGAGAGAGAGAGAGAGAGAGAGAGATAAGATAAGATTTTCATCCTATCTAGACACTTTGCAAGTACCAACTACAAGGTTATTGACTATACAAAGCGCCGCCACGTCAGCACGAACTAGGCGGACTCGAACCGCTGACCGAATGCACAGGGATGCTGCACATTGCGAGCTCACGTCTCTACCAACCTTGCCACCCTGACGGGCTAGAGAGAGAGAGGCCGCTGGTAGTTATAGGAAGGTTATTGTTCTATTTTTTCTGAGGAGGAAAAAAAAGATAGAAAAGCGGAGGAACTTAACGTCGACATAAGGGACGGGGAGGGGAAGTGTAGGAGGAAGGAAAGAAGAGATAGCGCCCCCTTGGGATACATTATGGCATGAAATGTATATACTTGTAGGCTGGTTGGTAATGAGGATCTCGGCGCCGGGAAAGATGGTGATCGACCCCGCGGGAAAACTACGAGATGGAGGGAAAAACGAAAGAAAAAATAAGACAGAGGAAAAAAGACATAGATGAGGCAAAAACATTAGTATTATAAGTATAGGAGAAGGAGGAGGAGAAGTTATGTAAATCGACAGCAACAGGAGGAGAATCATGTTAATGCTGGAAGGGTGAAAAAAATGGTATTAAAGCCATTCAGGAAAACCTTTATGGCGACCGGACGTGTGACTGGTGACTGTTACCGTCTTGTGATACTTTATTGCAAGATTATGTAGAACTAGAATATTTTTTAGAATTTTCACAATTTTTCACATTTTTCCTATAACTTTTTTGAATGGTAACAATTGTGTACACTGTTTATCCCATCAATATTTAAGTAACAATGAAAATTGATTAAAATACTCCAGATAAAGATATGAAATGCATCGAAACACCTGCATAAGACGGTCTGCTGTTTGAGCTTTACGTGAAATACAATACATCTTTCAAGTTATTTTTATATTCCGAGGGAAATATTTTGAAGTGAAAGTTTGGAATGTAATAACTCTTACTAGTCCGACAAGGCAGTGCGTATGGAGGAGCAATAACTGGGGAAGGCATGGCCGGCAGCGCCTTTGTACACTCAAGGGAAACTGGGAGGCGGGCGGGTAGTGGTGGAGGGAAGATTGCCCAAAACACTTTTTTTCTGTCGGTCTTGTGCTTTTTTTTTTAGTATGTAGTCGATGGAACAGTTTGTGTAGCGCGCTGGCTTACTCCTGTGACGCAAGGTGTGTATTTCATTCACCCATGGTCTTGACCACGCTAACTGGCCTCGCGGTTGCCAGCTATTGCCTTCCCGGAAAGAGCTTGGAGCTCATAGTGACTGATCTTTGGGTAATGCTGGGACCTTACACCCCCTATCCCCTTGCTCAAGGGTTGTTCAACAACAGCAACAACAACAAAGAGTTGTTGTGAACCGAGCGTGCTACCACTACATTACGGGGTACCCTTCACGTGTGTGTGTGACTGTGTGTGTGTGTGTGTGTGTGTGTGTGTGTGTGTGTGTGTGTGAACAGAACACAGGTCGACTGATGACATGTTTCAACGTTTGATTTAAAACCACCAAAAATGTTATCATAATTTGTTTAGTCCAATGAATTATTTTTGTACATTATGCGGAAAAGATTTAGGCATATTTCAACAACGAATTATCATAAATATAAACATGTTTTGCATATAATGTCCTCAAACATTTTGGAAGAGATTTTCAACAACAACTGGATTATAATTAAAATATATACACATCCACTGTTTCCCCTATTGATTATTTAGTGAAATCATACAAGTACTTCAGTAATGGTCGTGGATGAAATAATACACATGGTAGTCAGTGCCATTCCTGTTAGCCGGGAATGGCGTGGTAGTGGTGGTGGTTGTAAGGAGGTGGGCAGGTGCGGCCTTCGATTTAGAGAGAAAAAAACGTGGAAGTTTCCGTACACACCTGTCCAGGCCACAGAGAACTACAGGAAGGTGTTGCGAGAACTACATTTAAGTGGAAAAAATGTTGTGGAAAAACATTATACTAAAGATATCTCGTGGCAGAGGATTATATTTACTAACGAAAAAAGGGAGGAAAATAAGTTAGTAACATAATTTACCCAACATTAAGTACTGTGGGAGAAGGAATTATGCGGCAATTATGGAGGAAAATAAATGACTTGCCGGGAGGAGTGTGGGTGAGGGGGGGGGGGGGTGTTATTCTCGTCTTCACACCCTCCAGCACCACCTTCGCACCCCTCCCACCTCCCTTGGCATCCCTCCCAAACTGTGTTCACATTGTCCACAACATTTATCAACGCCCAGACACACACACACACACACACACACACACACACACACACACACACACACACACACACACACACACTCCGATTAGGGTACTCCGTGGTGTAGGGGAAGCACGCTCGGTTCACAACCGAGAAGTCCCGGGTTCGATCTCCGGGCGGAGCGGAAACAGATGGGTTGTTTCCTTAAAACCCGAGCCCCTTTCCACCCAGCAGTAAATGGGTACCGGGTGTTAGCCGGGGTTTGTGACCTGCTCTCCGGGGTGCTGGCTTCGGCCAACACAAAGCACTAAGGATGAATGATAAAAATGTTGATATGGAGACGGGGCCACACGAGCATTGCTCTGGCCCTGTAAAATACAACTAGATGAATACAACTAGATGAATACACACACACACACACACACACACACACACACACACACACACACACACACACACACACACACACTGTCCGACTCGCGTGGACAAGACCATGGGCTAATAAGATACTCACACACATACACTCACACAGGCTCTCAGACAGACAATACCGAAATTTACATAGTAATACAGATATGCAGTTAAGGATCCACGGAGACTAATCACGAGAGGCATGGGTAAAAAGTTGTGCCTCCCAGAACCATTGCACGTCACTGCTTTATTCACCGCGTTATCTGTAAGCAGCGTGTGTTGTAATCAAGTGTTGACCAGTTTTCATACTTGGAGGTGTGTTCAGTCAACGCGTTCATAAGCATCCTTGTTAGAAACCCTTTGACCATCACAACGCCAATGTCACGTGAGCTACACCTCAATACTTCTGCCCAGCATGGGTGAAAGTGGTGGTTGTTGGAATCTGTTTGAAGGACAAGGGAGAACTTGAGGGACATCATTCACGCCGGAGTCCTTTATGAGGCACTATCTGGTATATAAACTTCGTTGCACTATTACTGCCATGCCCTGGACTGCCTCATGTAGCATATTCTGGACGTATGCCTATATACAATATTATGGAACATTACATCCAGCATGAAACGATCTATTACGTATTGTCATGATAACAAGTATGTCTGCAGAGCTGGCAAGTTATGATGAATAACATTGCGTGCTTGACATTGGGTTCCTTGTTATCAGTGAGGTGCCCAGCCAGACGAGTGTGTGTCCTCGTCTTGATTTTCAGTAGGAGTTAAGTAATCGATTCCATCAGTCAACGTGACCAGCCTGATTATTAAGTTTGTAATACTGCTGCTTTGCGACTGCTTTGCCGATGAAGTAATTGAAATTGTTGACTGTTAACCTCCGGCGCGATGTGTTCTTGTTTTCATGACTTAGTTTTCTATTATCGGTTTTCATGTTCCTGAGCTTTCTGCTGGTGGAGTGTTGTGTTCTGTGGTGTGTTATTCTGTGTGGTGTGGTGTTGTGATGTATGTGTTCTTTTGCTGTCTCGATATGTGAAGTTTTTTTTAATTTATTCATTCTTATTTCACTATCTGCGATGAGGCTACTCACTAGGGTGTTCCGGGATGGGTGTGTTGATGCCGTGAAGGAACGTAAAGGCGTGCATGGCGCGTTTGATGTAGCTTTCTGGTTATTGTCATTTAGTTCATGAAAAAAATCTCTTAAGTCAGAATTATGGTTTATAAGATGAGAAAATGCGTCGTGTGGCAGTGTGGTGTTGTAGTTATTTATGGGGGCGTGTGTGTACTGATGAGGGGAGGTTACTGCTCACTGTAATGGCGAGACTTTACTCGTTAATCATTAAGTTGCCTTTATTGTTTATTAATGGCTTAAGAGAGAGAGAGAGAGAGAGAGAGAGAGAGAGAGAGAGAGAGAGAGAGAGAGAGAGAAGAGTTCGTGTTTGAACGATTGCTCCAGTAATTAACTGTTTGGGTAATTTCCATATTGAGGATGTTTTAATGGGCCATAAGTCTTTCCTTCTCTCCGTCCCCCCCCCCCCCTCATTCAATGCCTTACTGTCCCTACATCCCCTCTATGACCATCTCTTTAGTGTTGCTAGTCTCTCTCTCTCTCTCTCTCTCTCTCTCTCTCTCTCTCTCTCTCTCTCTCTCTCTCTCTCTCTCTCTCTCTCTCTCTCTCTCTCTCTCTCATATGTGAAACCTTATAGAAACACCATAAAAGTTAGCACACACACACACACACACACACACACACACTATCTGGGGAGCTCCGTAGTGTAAGGGTTAGCACGCTCGGCCCACAACCGAGAAGTCCCGGGTTCGATCCCCGGGCGGAGCGAAGACAGACGGGCGGTCTTCTTAAAAACCCGAGCCCCTGTCCCCCCAGCAGTGAATGGGTACCGGGTGTTAGCTGGGGGTTTGTGACCCCCCTCCCGGGGTGGTGGCTTCGGCCAACACTAAAAGATGAATGAGAAAAATAAATGTTAATATGGAGACGGGGCCATACGAGCGTTGCTCTGGCCCTGTAAAATACAACTAGATGAATACACACACACACACACACACACACACACACACACACACACACACACACACACACACTCACACTTACACACACTTACTCTCGCCCTCTTGTCCCCGCAGCACGTGAAGAGGAAGCAGCGAGTGAGGGTCATCGAGTGGTGGGTGGAGGTGGGACGCGAGTGTTTCAACATCGGCAACTTCAACTCCCTCATGGGCATCATCGCAGGGCTCAACATGTCCACGGTGTCCCGCCTCAAGAAGACCGTAAGTAGTAGTGGGCCATGGTGGTCGAGTGTCTTGGAGTGTCTTTGGTAGAACAAGAAGTAACGGATTCAAGTTGGAAAAGCGTAGATTTAAAAAAGAAATAGGGAAAAACTGGTTCTCAAATAGGGTGGTAAATGATTGGAATGGACTCAGTAGACAGGTAGTTAGTGCAGAGTCATTAGGGAGCTTTAAAGGGGGGCTGGATAGGTTCATGGATGGAGATGAAAGGTAGATGTAGGTAGTGTTAAGTAACAGGAACTACCTCGTGTAGGTCTCACGGCCTCTTGTAGCTTCCTTTTTTTCTTATGTTCTTATGTTCTTTGAGGGTCGGTTGTGGTGGTGGTGTGACCTTATTTATTTCTTGTTAATTATTTACTCTTGTGTTCATGTCCTAGTGTTCTATTCTCGGTTTTCATGTTCCTGTTCTATCTGCTGGTGGTGGTTATTCTCTGTGGTGTGGTGTTGTGATGTGTGTGTTCTTTTGCTGTCTCGATATGTGAAGTTTTTGAATTTATTTATTCTTATTTCACTATCTGCATTCCTATCCTTGGTATTATTATTTGCCCTCTGTCTATATGTGTCTGTGTCTGTCTGTTTGTCTTGCTTGTTATTGTTTTTTATCGCGTCCTTACAAAGAGAAAGACATATGTTAACATTTTTTTTACTTGTTTTTCTTGACTGTTGGACAGGTAGTAGAATTGTGTAGTGTTACCGTGATTTAATTATTTCTGGTTCTCGGCGTCATTTTTATTTTTCTATTTTGTGTTGTTGTGTTCGTTTGCTTTGAAGAAGAAATTGTGCGCACACTGATATACATGCATACATATTATTATTTATTTGTTTCATGTTGTTTTCTCATCATTGATATTTTTTTTTTTTTTAGCATAAAAATGTGTTCCTTTGACATTCCTTTGTGCTGGTGTCGATGCTGAGTGTGTTGTGTTGTCTCGTGTTTCTGTAGTGTTTCCATTCTTCCTCCTTTTCCCTTAATGTTGTAAGTGTGTCATCTCTCTCTCTCTCTCTCTCTCTCTCTCTCTCTCTCTCTCTCTCTCTCTCTCTCTCTCTCTCTCTCTCTCTCTCTCTCTCTCTCTCTCTCTCTCTCTCCCCCCCTCAGCATGTTGCAGTTCAGGCATGAGAACTGAATCCTACTTTTTTTGTCCTCTGCTCGAATCTTCTCAAGTTATTCTCTTGATTTTTTTGTATACATTTTTCCTTGCAGCGCGTTGTGTGGGCGTCAGTTTTCAGGCTGTGTTTGATTCCTCCTCCCCTTCTAGTATTATTGTTTTTCTTTCTTTCTTTTTCTTTCTCGTCTTTCCCTTTGTGTTCCATTCCTTTATTTTAACTCTCTCGTCGTTACCAGTTCTTTTATCTCTTCTCTTTCTCTTGTATCTCTTCTCACCTCATATTTATTTCCTCTTATTTAGTTTTTCAAGTGTTTTTTTCTTCTATTTCTTTATTGCTAACTAGTCTTCTTATAGTTCGAGATTATTCATTTTCGTTCTTAAGTTTCGTTTTCATTTCCTTGGTCGGGCGTGATCGGTCTTGTCTTGTTTTGTACAATTTCTTCACCGTAGTTAAAGTTTGGCCATTAATTACGAACGCAAGAAAAGACGGAGCTGGAGAGAAGGAACAGAGAAGAGAGGAGAGGAGTGGGGTGGAAAGGGGAGGAGAGGAGAAGAGAGACGAAACATCAAAGGAGTGGAGAGGAAAAAGTTGGGAAAAAAAATGAAATGAAAATGAGGAAGGAAGAAAAGACAGAGAAGAAGGTTGGAAAATAAAAATTAAGAAACAAATAGAACAAGGAGGAAGAGGAAGAGGAGAAGAAAATATTGTTATGAAAGAAGATGACAGCAAGAAGAAGGAAGAAGAGGTGGAGAGAAAAAGTATTACGTAAAAAGAGTGAGAGAAGAAAAACAAAAAAATTTCATGTGAGAAGTTTTGGCAATACTTTCCATTATTTTTTGTTGTTATATTGGATGTTTGTGGACATTCTTCCCTCTCTCTCTCTCTCTCTCTCTCTCTCTCTCTCTCTCTCTCTCTCTCTCTCTCTCTCTCTCTCTCTCTCTCTCTCGTCATTATTCCCATTTAGCTTTTGAAGCTATACTTTTCCGTTTCCGTGTAATCACCATGGTCTTATCCACTTGATCTGGACTCGCGATCGCCAGTTTTACCTTCCCGGAGTGAGCTTGGAGCTCGTAGGACCGATCTATGGGTAATGCTGGAACCTCACCACCACACACATACCCAATCCCCTTGCTCAAGGGGGACAGTAACCACCCAAATTTGTCAGTGAAAAATCCCCGGTGAATGTATCTACCTAGTTGTATTTATCTGGTTGTATTTTACAGGGCCTGAGCTACACTTGTATGGACCCGTTTCCATATCTACATTATTTTTTTTTTCGCTTCCTTAGTGCATGTTGGCCGAAACCAACAACCCGGGATACGGACACAACCTCCGGCTAGTACCCGGTACCCATTCACTGCTGGGTGGACAGGGGGTCGGGTTTTAAGGAGACCGCCCATCTTTCTCAGCTCCGTCCGGGGATCGAACCCGGGATTTCTTGGTTGTGAACCGAGCATGCTAACCACTACACTACGGTGTACTCTTGTATGTGTGTGTTTTTTTGTTTTCTTTTCTATCCTCGTTTCTGTTTCTCCCTTCGCCTCGCATTAAAGGAAAGGAGGGGAAGGAGGAAGCAAATAAAGGAAGATGAATTGACTGCGAGGGAAAGGGAAGAGGATAGCAAGTGGTCTTCAAAAGCGTGATTTTATGTATGATAGAGTAAACAATAATAAAGAGGAGGGACAGAGAGGAACTTTTGATGACTGTATGTATATATATATATATATATATATATATATATATATATATATATATATATATATATATATATATATATATATATATATATATATATATATATATATATATTATATATACTGTATATATATATTATATATATATATACTGTATATTATATATATATAAATTTATATATAATATATACTTTATATTATATATATATAAATTTATATATAATATATACTGTATATTATATATATATAAATTTTATATATAATTATACTGTATATTATATATATATAAATTTGTATTGTATATATATTATAATATATATATATATAATATATATATATAATTTATATATATAATATAAAATATATATTATATATATTATATATATTATATATTATATATATATATATATATATATATATATATATATATTCTGATACGAGAAAGGAAAATATTCTTGCGTCGGATAATAGCGCATTTTCACGACTTTTGCCAGGCCGGTCTAGACCGGTCAAGGCTGGCCCAGGCTGCACTGATGCTCACGAAAACACATCCAGGCTAGCCTCATCCCATTTGTGGTTCCCATTGGCTGGGGGATCGAGTGGGCGGTCCTACCGTCCTGCAAGTTTTTCATAGTCATCCCTGCTACTTGACTTCCTATTGGGAAGTCAAGTAGCAGGGCAGGGAAGTCCAGTAGCAGGGATGACTATAAAAAATTGAATTATGAAATAGATGATAGATGGAATGTGATTTTCCCATTTCATTTACCGTCAATAATACTATCTATAGTCGCCACTGCACTAATGTCGCCAGGCGTCATATATTACGAGTTTTAGCATCACTACATACTTGTATGTGCCACTGAAGAGACGTTTACATTATGTACATCACACTACATGGCTTCAGTGTAGACATACAAGTCTGTAGTGATGCTAAAATTCGTAATATATGGCGCCTGGTGACGTTAGTGCATTGGCGACTATAGTGTTATTGACGGTACACTAATTTCCCAAGATGTTGCTTCCAGCAAATTGCGAATATTGCAATTTTTCGTGAAATTACTTTGACTTAGCGGTCGGCCATCATGGTGTTTTAAGTCTTATCAGCGCCACAGGAAGTTCCTGGTTGTCTTCCCCGCTGACTGTAAAATGCGCCAGTTTTCCTCAGAGCGGCTCAAAGTAGTCCTGCTTTCTAGCCTGGACCATCCCAGCCCGTACCGGCCCAGTCTAGCCCGTCTTGCGAAAACAGCGTCCGCCCCGGCCTGAGCCAGTCTAGACCGGTCTAAAACTGTCGCGAAGACGCGCCTTAAGTCTCGTTACTGCTGCTGTTTTTCGGAAGAATTTCGTTTGTGTTTGTGTGTATTCACTCACAGTCTTGTCCACGCGAGTAGGACTGTAAGTAAGTAACGTGCGTAACGCACGCGAGTAAGTACTCGCGATCGCCAGTTACATCCTCCCGGAAAGCTCGTAGGAGGAGCTCTTAGTGACTGATCGTTGGGTAATGCTGGGACCTCACACATCACAATCACCCCATCCCCTTGCTCAAGGGCGATAGTAACCGCACACATGTCAGTGAAAAATTTTCGGAAGCGAGCGGGGTTGGGGATCGAACATCCGACAACCGAATGGCCTGCCTGTCTGGTGCTCTTATTCACTTGACTGCACATACCATGATGTGTGTGTATGTGTATGTAATGTATGTGCGTGCATTTGCGTATTGTATTATCCTTCATGTTATGTTTATTAGATGTTTACGGTATTGCTTCTCATTCAACATACTATTGCAGTAGCCGTGTTTTTGTGTGTGTGTCAGAAGAATGCCCACATTGCCCAGCCTAAACGGGAAATTATTTTTTCATCAAAATAGGCTCAACAAATCGTAGGTAGTAAATAACTTTATTATATGCTGATTGTTTAATTTTGAAGGAATGTTTTGAGCAAAGAACTGCCCTTATAAGCGTAACGTAAAAGCCGCCGTCGATAATCCTGGTCCCGCGCCCGACATGTCATACTGGGTCAAGGATACGTCCACGTGGTCTCTGCCCACCAGATGTATGAGTAACACAATAACACCAATGCCCACAGATAAACACATACACTTACCACTAAATGAACTATTTTGATTATGTTTTATATCTTCAGGTATCATAAGTAATGGAATAAAAGGTAAGAAGATTAAGGTAAAATAATAGTCCTATAGAATAGAAGGGTGGTATTCCACCCGGTGTCGTGTTCACAGCAGTCTGTGTACTCGTAGTAGTCCAGGCTTTGTTTACAAACAAAAGGCGGACCACTATAAACACGGTACCGTGTACGCAGATTGTCGCGTGTTCATGAATGTCCCACAAGTGTTCTCAAGCACTGGCGGCGGTGTTGGTGAGTGAAGGTAAAAATTCCCTCCTTTTCGAGTCCATACACGAGAGAGAGAGAGAGAGAGAGAGAGAGAGAGAGAGAGAGAGAGAGAGAGAGAGAGAGAGAGAGAGAGAGAATGTGTGCTGGCTATAACGTGTCATGAAAAAGGCGACTCACAATAATTTCCTCCTTGCCACTCGTCCTCGTCCTCCAAACTCGCCGCCGTACTCGCACGTCTCTCCCTCCACCCTCAGCTGCACCACACACAACAGAGCAGAGCGGCGCGGTGTTACTCCTCATTATTGCTAACTGCACGATTGTTTAAATGGTTACTGTCAACAAAGGCAAATTGTGTCGTCAGCGGAGCGGCGCTAATATACTACAAATAATGATCATGTCAGAAAGAGTTAATTCACTGATTGCGGTGTTTAGGTGATGTGTGTGTGTGTGTGTGTGTGTGTGTGTGTGTGTGTGTTGTGTGTGTTTTTGTGTGTGTGTTTGTGTGTGTGTGTGTGTGTGTGTGCTGAAGGGGGCATTAGGAGTAAAATTCGCAGGACGACATTAATTGCGTCACACCGAGCCGGTCAGCCATGTTATCGGAGGACGCCTGCGTATGCTTTGTTTATCAACAAGTCTTTGTTTGTAAACATTCGCCTATGCGCATGCGCAGTTCGCGCCTGAACTGCTACGAATACACAGATTGCTGTGAACGCGACACCAGCAGCAACACAAGCTGCTCGGCGCCCTTCAGTATGATGCCTAAGGCGGAGGCGGCTATACACGCACAGGCTTGTCTTTCAGGCGGCCTAAAGAGACTGGCTTGAAAAATAAAAGTTGCGCCCAAATACGATTCAGGCAGCCTGACGAGTCCCGCTAACAGTACTTCTCACTGGGACGCCGTAGTGAGGTGTGACCACTCCGCAGACCATAGAGGCTGCATCTACGGGCTGTTGTGGATATTGCTACCACAATTACTGCTTATATTACTTTACTATTACTTCTAATTCTACTACTTTGTTATTAATGCTACTACTACTACTTTACCACTAATTCCACTACTGTCCTGCTATATTACTACTTTAGTAGTAGTAGTAGAAATCTACTGTTATTGCTGCTGTTATTACTACTACTACTACTACCACCACCACTACTTATACGACTACTACTACTAACTTCTACGTACAACCACCACCACTGGTTTCAAAAGAGAGACAGATAGAGAGAGGGGGGGGGGTTGGCCTTTTCACTAAGGGTCTAATAATTGACCCAGTACGATAATTGCCCTAGTACGATAAGATAAGATTTTCATCCTATCTAGACACTTTGCAAGTACCAACTACAAGGTTATTGACTATACAAAGCGCCGCCACGTCAGCACGAACTAGGCGGACTCGAACCGCTGACCGAATGCGCAGGGACGCTGCACATTGCGAGGTCACGTCTCTACCAACCTTGCCACCCTGACGGGCTGCCCTAGTACGAGATTTGGCAGGGCCGCGGGCGGGGAAATCCCCGAAAAAGACAACGCCCAAACGCTCCTCATATTCTGGAATGACTATATATAGGAACCTCCCAGGGGAAAGAGGAGGATTGAAAGGTGTGTCCAACATCAACTTTCTATCGTCCAAGGGAGCGGTCATGGTGACGGCGGATTTCTACTCTCCTGCTCCGAGCACAAAACTGAGACCTGACCTTATCGTCGCCAACACACACACAAACTAGCCTTAACTTTACGTTGACCTAACCCGAAAAAATCAGACAGGGAAAGATCCGCTCAGGTCACCTGAACAGGCCGAGAACGGAGTAAAATTTAAAAAATACAACAATGAAAAATGTGCTCAACAACCAGACCTGACAATGTCTTATTGAAGACTGTGTTAGCCAGCTCTAACTTTCCCGTCGAATAGTCTCTCTCTCTCTCTCTCTCTCTCTCTCTCTCTCTCTCTCTCTCTCTCTCTCTCTCTCTCTCTCTCTCTCTCTCTCTCTCTCTCTCTCTCTCTCTCGCTTTAACTGCTATATTTTGGAGGGAAATATTTTTGTGATAACTTTTTCGTAACCACATGCTGGATATTATTTGAATTCTGTAAAAAAAATATTGGCTTCATATTTTCATCATAGCTATATTTTTGTAAGGACTTCAAATATGTGTTCTCTAATATAACCTAATGCTAATTTCGAGACGAGCTCCTTCACCAGCGCTGCTCAACCACCAGGCATTATTGCAGGCAGCCAGTCCCATTGTGTGTTAGCCCGATGTGTCCTGTCCGGCGTATAGCTTGCGTTGAAAGTGTAAATGAAAAAAACGATATTTATCATCAGGAGCTATCATGGAATTGTTTTATATTCCAATTGTTTGCTTCAGACAAAAACTTACTTATTTATCTCTTATTCTCTATCTAGCTTCTTCATATAAGTTTCATTTAGGAGGAATATGCATTCGCGTTCCTTTCTTCAGCCGTAACGCCTTCATAGACAAATGAACCATGAACCTTCACATACCATGTAATATGAGAGGAATAATATTTGTTACTTCTATTTCTTATTGTTTTCGTTACAGTAATATTTTACTTTTCGGTAAACCTTTTTTGATTTTTTCATCATACCATACTTTTAAGAATATCAGTTATTTTCGTTCAGTTCATATCTACCATTCTTTTTCTTTTCCTACTTTTCTTCCGGCTTCTTTCCATGCGCATATCATCTACACTTCCATAATTTATCGCCACTTTCTAGTAAATCGCTTGTCTTTCAACTGTCGCAATTGTTTTCATAATTTCTCCTGCTTCAGCTGTCCTTGCCTTGGTGCGCGTAAGTCGCTGATACACAGGGACATGACGATGATGTTATAGTTAGCCAAGCTGTGTTATTCATAGGGTACACGATTAATGATTCACAGCCGGCTAGCAGGTTGTGTGGGTGGTGCATGAGGTCCAGGATGCATGAACCATATACTTACATACAACACTTGGAGATTTAAAGAAAAAAAAGTTTGAAACTCGTTCCATTTTCTCATAATTTTGGAACGACCGTGCGCTCTCTCTCTCTCTCTCTCTCTCTCTCTCTCTCTCTCTCTCTCTCTCTCTCTCTCTCTCTCAAACAACCATTTATCTTTCCTCCTGCGCTTTCCATACATAACCCTTTCCTGTGTGTCCCCTTTTCATATTTTCCATCCATACTTCATTACCCTAACCCTTTCCCCCCTTCCCTCCCCCTCTCATCCCCTCCACTACAAAACTCTAACCCTCCCCCTCTTTCCTCATTCCTCTTCAGCTCTAATATATATACCTCCTCCCCATTTTCCCTCTCCCCATACAGTGGAGTAAAGTGCAGAGTGCCAAATTTTCCGTGTTGGAGCATCAGATGGACCCCACCAGTAACTTCTCCAGCTACCGCTCCACCCTGAAGGCCGCCATGTGGAGATCTGCCGGCGCCGTGGATGACAGGCAGAAGATCGTCATCCCCTTCTTCAGTCTCCTCGTAAAGGATCTCTACTTCCTCAACGAAGGGTGTGCGAGCAGGTATGTGTGTGTGTGGTGAGAGAGAGAGAGAGAGAGAGAGAGAGAGAGAGAGAGAGAGAGAGAGAGAGAGAGAGAGAGAGAGAGAGAGAGAGAGAGAGAGAGAGAGAGAGAGAGAGAGAGAGAGAGAGAAAAAAAAAAATTGAGAGAGCTTGCAGTGTCGAGTGAGTGTAATTTGATTGTGGTTGATGTAGCAGATGACGTGTGTGTGTGTGTGTGTGTGTCCTATAGGGGTAGAGGGTCATATGTAGCCTCGAGGGTGTGATTCAAAGGCTTAATGAGCTGTGTGTATACTTGATTAGAAAGTTGGGAATGTGTGAGTGTGTGTGTGTGTGTATGCATGTTTCTAATGCCCCTCTCCCTCCCTGCAGACTGCCCAACGGCCACATCAACTTCGATAAGTTCTGGCAACTGGCCAAGCAGGTGACGGAGTTCATGGCGTGGAAGCAGGTGACGTGCCCATTCGAGCGGGTGTCGGACGTGATCAACTACCTGCACACCACCCACGTGCTCTCCGAAACGGGTGCGTGATATTGGTGACTGTAACAGTGGTGGTGTGGAGGATAAACTGTAGTGCCTGAGTGTAGTGGGTGGCGTGTTAGGAGCAGTGGTGGTGATGTGGTACGGTGGGGTTGTTCTCTGTTTGGAGTGTGGTGGAGTTATGGTGGTGGAAATTTGTCTCATTAAACACAAATGCTGGCGAGAATCGTAGCTGGCAGCCAAAAGGGAAGAAAAATTAAATATACTGTCCAAATGCAGCTTCTTAGGTTTTCTTTGTTATTTGTCATCAAGTAATGAAAAGGCAGGAAGAGGATGTCACTATTATTGCTGTTATCGAGTGGACGTCCTAGCCTTTCTCATCCCACCTGTAAGATCCAAGCCTTCCTCTCACCTATCTTGCCTGTCAGGATGACTCAACAGTCATCCTAACCTAACTTGGGTTAATGTTCAGCGTTCCTGCGTTCGCACCCCACTCACTGTTGATTGAATTCATTCCGGCAAGGCGGCAATTTGTATTGTCAATAACCACGCTATTGGTACGTGCGAATTGTCTAGATAGGATTCAAGTATCGTATCTCAAACTTCTGTAAATCCTAATAAGAAATTTTTTTTCCATCAGGGCTGGCTCTTGCGTCCTTCGAATGTGAGGGACCTGACAACAGTTATGAGAAGGAGCGGTGCAAGAATCTGAAGTGAGTAACAACAGTAGCAAATTGAGTTTTGTTTGTTATTGGTATTTTGTGTATTGCATCTTTCGGTTCATCCCATAGATAAATATAGAAAAATTCACCAGTTGAATTTCTAGTCCGTGGTAGCAATTGAAAACCATTTTGATTGCATCATGTCTTAACTTTCTTTACTGTCTGTTGGAAAATCCATGATCTTTCTCCATACCCTTCTCTTGTTTGAGGGATGAGGCGAGTTTCTAACAACTCAATTTCTCATGGAGAGAGAGAAATAAAAACCTTGATGTACTTATCTTGATTCATGGTGCTATCAACGATGTGCAAAGGGTTCGTAACGCGCACTGCTTGGGGGACCGCCACACACCATGATTGTCTATGGAATTTTCCCTGTTTTCTTCAGACATTCTTCATTAAAGCTCCTCATCGGACGATGTTGACGCTATATCTTCAAATACTTGGATGGTTGATTCATCGGAAAACACCCCCTGAAGCATATTGAAACAAAATACCATTAAAGTCAATACAATGCTAGTAAATATATTTGGTGACGTCTAGTAGTGAAGCTTAATCGTGTTAACAGATATTTGAGATGAGGCATTATTTTATGAGTAAATATTGTTCCATATTTGTAAATTTCATAAAATTTTATAGTTCATATTTATAGCTTAGAATAATAGGTCAGACTTGTTAACTTTTCTCAGTCATCTGATGTCCAGCTAGCATGTTGCATGGCCTCACTTATAACGGGACTCCATCATGGTCTTCCTAAGATGCGGTTTCGTAGGACGATATGCTCGCAACTCAGCTTCCCAGCTTCCAGAAGTCTGTTATTCAATGTTCAGGGGTGAAAATGTTCAGGTGTTCAATGTTCAGCTTCACTTCCTTCCCTACCAATTTACTTCAGATATATATGCACGATGATTTTCGGTTCTTACGAGCCATCCATATTAACTATATTCCTATCTACCCTGGGTAAAGTTTTTCTTTTTCTACCACACTTCAATTTTTTTAGGGGGTCAAATAAAAAAAAGTCATATTTTTTCTTGATAAACAGTTAATAGTGAGATATTCAATTTCTTAGTTTTATGCTTGTTTTTTGCAAAAGAACCTTTATTTGTCAAACTTTTCTAGGACTCTTCTTTTTCTTGCCGATTTTAAATAAAACATGAAAAAGATATGCTCCTGAAATTACAACCAACGAAAGTACTGTATGCGCTTATAAATTGAAAATATCAGAAAAGATACCCTGGGCATATAAACGTTGTTATCTATCATTGAGTAGCATCACACATTCCAACCACATAAAGACCTTAGCAGTTATGAGGAGTCAGAGACGAGCAGAGTTCAATCATGTACACCCTGTTGAGTAAATTTTGGCACAAAGAAGTATATATTTTAATCCAAAGCTGAAAGCATTGTGTATATGATATATAAGCAATATGCAGATTTACTTAGATCTTTAAATGAGTTTCTGCTGCTGTCAAGTATATATATATATATATATATATATATATATATATATAATATATATATATATATATATATAAAATATATATATATTATATATATATTTTATATATATATATATATATATATTATATATATATATATATGTATATATATATATATATATATATATATATATATATAGAGAGAGAGAGAGAGAGAGAGAGAGAGAGAGAGAGAGAGAGCAAAAAAAAAATATATATATATATATGAATAAGCTATTCACTCTGGAAAAAGGAAACGAGAGGGTAGATTCAGGTATACATTTGTCAAAAAACAAATGGTATCCTGTCCGTACAAAAAGGGATTGGGGATCTAATTGTTCAATCAACCCAGACTATCGATGGCCGACTATACTGTATTTGGGACGGAATTCAGCAGTTGACCAGTGGTCCTGTGAACCTGGGAGCTGGGAGCTCCATCCATCCTCTGCGGAGGCTGGTAGAGAGGAAAGAGAAACATCGTACATTACGAGCTAATGTTGAGCATGCCCTTTGATCGAAGCCCACCGCTTGTCTTGCTACACCGGGCCGCATATTTCCGAAGTCTGGATGAGTATGTGTTATGGGGGGCGTTTGTAGCCAATGATCGCTGTTCAAGCTCGTGACGTCACTCGTGGGTGGTTAAGTGATTCATGAAATATAAATCTGTATTTTTTCTATGTAATGACACTTCTTTGTAACAGTAGGGAAGAACAATGAAAGTAGATTTATTCCAAGGTTTAATGATAATATCTTTAAGATATTTTAGTTACTAATGACATACTATTTTACCCTCGTACATCGACAAGCACCACACAATTATCATTAACCTAATATTTTTTTGAGGCACTTGTCACAATAACATGGAAATTAGCTCTGTGTGTTTGTGTGTGTGTGCATGTGTGTGTATTTACCTAGTTGTGTTTTACAGGGCCTGAGCTACACTCGTGTGGTCCCGTCTCCGTATCTACATTTATCCAGTCTTTCTTTCAATTGGTGCACATTGCCGATATCACCTCATTTAGTCCATTCCAAACTTCTACATTTCTATGAGGGAAGCTGTACTTGTTTATGTTGTTCAGGCTAAGGTTCTCCCTTTTCCTAGTTGTTTTGTATGTCCTCTTGTGTATCGACCTTCTCTTTGTTTCCGAGTCAGTGGTCTCTCATTGTCTGTTTCTTCCATCTTAGTTATCAGCTTAAAAATTGTTATTAAGTCTCCTCTTTCTCTTCTCTGCTCAAGTGTTGGTAACTTTATTTCCTTCAGTCTTTCTTCATAAAAAAATTCTTCTAGCTCTGGTACCATCTTTGTTACCATTCTCTGTATCCTCTGCAACCATTTCACATTTTCACTTTTTCCTTTTTATATGGGGACCATACAATGGCAGCATATTCCATTTTTGGTCGGATCATTGTAGTAATTATCTTTCTCATCATATTTTTGTCCATGTAATGAAATGCCACTCTAATATTCTTCAACATCCTGTATGTATCTCCAAATACTTCATTTATATGTTTTTCTGGATGTAGGTTATTCTGCATTATCACTCCCAGGTCCTTTTCTTCATGAACGTTTGTAATGACTTCATTTCCCATTTTATATGGCCATTTATATCTCTTTTCGCTTTTTCCAATTTCCATCACATGACACTTATTCACATTAAATTCCATTTCCCAGCTTCTGCTCCATTCGTAGATCTTGTTCAGGCCATTTTGTAGTGTTTCACAATCCTTATAGCTTTTTATTTCTCTTAATAGTTTTCCATCATCCGCAAACAAACTAATATAACTTTTTATTTCTTCAGTCATGTCATTGACGTAAATCATGAACATTATTGGTGGCAACACTGATCCTTGTGGCACCCCACTAAATACTTTTCTCCATTCAGATTTTTCATCCTTTACTACTGTTCTCATTTCTCTTCCTCTCAGATAACTTTCCATCCAGGTTTTGATCACCCCTGTGATTCCTCCTATATTTTCCAATTTCCAAAGTGGCCTCATGTGGAACTTTATCAAATGCCTTTTTAAGATCTAGATATACACAATCTGCCCACCCATCTCTTTCTTGTGTTGTATCAATTACTCTTGAGTAAAAGCTTATTAAGTTGGTCACACATGATCTCTTTTTCCTAAACTCATACTGCCGGTCTGTTATTATACCTTCATTTTCTAAGTATTCCGTCCATTGCTTCTTTATTATTTTCTCACATATCTTCCATACTGTGCTAGTCAATTGGTCTATAATTTAGTGGTTCATCCTTCTTCCCATTTTTATATATTGACACTATATCTGCTCTCTTCCACTCCTTTGGCACTTTTCCCGTTGTTAATGAGCACTTTATTATATCATATACTGGTACGACCAACTGCTTTCTGCACTCTTTTAAAACATAACCCAACACTCCGTCTGGTCCTATTGCTTTCCTCTCCTCCAATTCCTTCAACAATTCACAAACTTCCTCCTTCTCTATTTTTATTTTCTACTCCTTCAGGACTTTTTGCATTCCTTGCGGTTCGTTGAATTTTTATTCTTCTGTGAATACTTGCTGAAAGTTTTTATTTAATATTTCACTCATTATCTTTGGATCTTCATATATCATATTACCTTCTTTCAGTCTCTCCACTTTGTCTTTATGCTTGATTCTTCCATTGATAAATCTGTACAACAGTTTGGGTTCTTCCTTACACTCTTCAACTCTATCCTTCTCATAACTCTTCTCTTCCTCTCTCCTTATGCACGCATATTCATTTCTTGCTAATTTATAGACTTCTTTATTTCTTTGTGTCCGATTTCTCTACTCTTTTCCATGCCTCATCCCTTATTCTCTTTGCCCTCTCACATCTACCATTAAACCATTTTTTCTTCCTTTTTTCTCATGGTGTATATAGTGGAACATGTTTTTCAATTCCTTTCTCATTATATTCTCAGAAATATTTCACTTGCACATCGGTCACTCCTTTCATTTCTTCCCAGTCAATTTCTTCATAGTATGTTTTCAGTTCTTCCATGTTAGTTTTCTCAAAGTTTCTTCTGCTCCTTTTGTACAATTCATCTTCCTACTTTATGTCCTCTTCCGTCTCCCTTTCTAAGATTATATGGTCACTTTTTCCAATGTGTGTGTGTGTGTGTGTGTGTGTGTGCGCGTGTGTTACATAGATAACAGCATATATTGGAAGGCAGCAGGCAAGTCGTATGGGAAATACAAATGTGCAGCAAACACTCAAAGGTACCTTCGTATGTACCTTTTAAGACAGCAAATATTGTTGCACTATGATCTAAAAATACTTATGAAATATTTTTATGTTAAGATTGGTTAGCTAATGTTCTAGTTTAGTTTATACCAAACAGAGTTTATCCAATCTCAACAGCAACTTTCTTTGTCGTCTGATGCTTCATAATGCTCTGAAATCATTGCCTATATATCTCTCCATTTCCTCATTCCAGCTACATCTCGCTTCAGTGCAGAGTCTTTCACCTCACACACAACTTATCAATAATCTCTCGTATCTGTAAAACAAAATTCTATGACTCATTAGTATCTGCAGTGATGTTAAGCACATTTCATAATCAAATGTGGAAGAAATTTCATGTCAAACGTAATTTATCTATGTAGGTCATAGTAAGAGATTTCAAATTATTAAGTTTTGGGTCAGAAAGCAAATAAAGTAGTTAAGAGTGGATAAACTGTGCTTGGTTTAAAGGAAACTGGAGCGTTAGGTAACCAATCTTAGCATAAAGATATTTCATAAGTATCTTCAAATCATAGTGCGACATTTGCTGCCTTATCTATAATAATATAAGTGAAAGTGTGTGTGTGTGTGTGTCTGTCTGTGTGTGTGTGTGTGTGTGTGTCCGCTCTAGGTTCCGCCCCCCGTGGCGAAATCCCATCATATGGCACAGTTTTGGAACCAGGTTGACCAGGGGAAGGTTTTAAGCCCACTTATGAGATGATCCGATCACTTTTTTTTTTTTTAAGCAGCCTATTAGCGAGAATTGCGAGAAAAAAAAAGTGGGTTGCGAGAATTGAGGAAACCTTGATGTAGGGTGATGGGTAATGGGTGAGTGAATGGGTGGAGTGATGGGTAATGGGTGTGGGGTGATGGGTAATGGGTGTGGGGTGATGGGTGAGTGAATGGGTGGGGGGTGATGGGTGAGGGAATAGATGGGGGGTAATGGGTGAGTGAATGGGTGTGTGGTGATGGGTAATGGGTGAGTGAATGGGTGGGGAGTGATGGGTAATGGGTGAGTGAATGGGTGGGGGGTGATGGGTAATGGGTGAGTGAATGGGTTGGGGGTGATGTGAATGGGTTGGGGGTGATGTGAATGGGTTGGCGTTAATACATACATTTCTACATCCATGATTTCAGGAAAGTTAGAAGGGGCTATCTGGAGAGTCTGTGTTTGGTGGGCCGAAGGCCCACCAATAGCCCTCCGCAGGAGCTAGCCAAAAAGTCCGCCCGGAGGGCGGCTTTGCGGCTAGTACACACATAAGTACCTATGAGTGTTTGCTGTGCATTTGTATTTCTCATATGATTTGCCTGCTGCGCCTCTTAACATGTTATTATCTAAGTAACACACACACACACACACACACACACACACACACACACACACACACACACACACACACAGGGTACTCCGTAGTGTAGTGGTAGCACCCTCGGTTCACAACCGAGAAGTCCCGGGTTCGATCCTCGGGCGGAGCGGTAATAGATGGGCTGTTTCCTTAAAACCCAAGCGGCGCCCCTGTCCACCCAGCAGTGAATGGGTACCGGGTGTTATCCGGATGTTTGTGACCCGCCTCCCGGGGTGATGGCTTCGGCCAACACTAAAACACTAAGGATGAATGATAAAATGAAGATATGGAGACGGGGCCATACGATTGTAGCTCAGGCCCTGTAAAATACAACTAGATGAATACAACTAGGGAATACACACACACACACACACACACACACTGCAAAGTTCCATTTTATTATAACAGGTGCCTCTCAGGAACATTTGACTAATTATATTGTGTGGTGGTTAATGAATTCGAGGCTATAATCTTTTTTTTGTTTTGTTACGTTTGAACCTATAACGCTTGTAGGCTTTTATCTTCCTTCCTTAGGCCTTTTATCTTCCTTCCCTGAGGGCTCAGGTGGTTGGCCTTGCATATTCTGGAGGGCTGTGATGGTTGGCCCTCGCCCGTGGTGGCGCAGGCTGAACTTTTAAAGTGACATCTGTGATGATTTGAGACTCATGTTGCCCCCTGGTGCCTTCCAGGCACTAATTTGTCATTAGTGACTAAAATGTCTTAGGGTATCATATTTGTGTCATTAGTAACTAAAATATCTTAAGGATATGATGAAACGCTTTGGAATAGACCTTTCATTGTGATATTTGCTCTTTCCTACTATTATACGTTACGATGTAGTGTTATTATATGAGGTTTTTTTTTATACTTTAGGGATCGCTTAAAGACCCACGTTACGCCACGAGTTTGAACAACAATGATTAACTACAGATTAGCACCCCCCCCCCCCCCCCCCCCCCCGTACTATTTACTCGTCCAAACTTCTGAAATATCCTGCCGAACTTCGGAACAGACGCAGGCAGCAGACGCCAGCTGTTGCCTAACGGTGGTGGTAACTTATTATTTATCTAGCAAGCACCACTGGTACTTGGAATCATTATCATTGTCTAGGTATGGTATTTAACGGTGATTTAGACATTGTCAATAGTTGGTTGTCTTAGTAGTTGAGTGCCAGACAATTCTGGTGTTTGTTGATTGCAGTCTATGGGAGAAATAGGGAAATTAATGAATAATAGCGGTACAGAAGGTACTTGTAACTATTGTTTCTTATTATGTGAGTGATTCGTTAACCATATTCATATCTTTCAGGGCAGACACGCAGCAGTCAGCCGAGAGGGAGTGAGGCTTATCTAAATTCGGAACACCGTAAGCTCATCTCTAGGAAAAAGAAATGCCATGCATGAGCCAGAAAGGTGAAAATTGTCTGTAGGAAAATGAAAAATGTGTGTGATGAAGGAAAACGTGTTCCATGTGCACATCTGAAGCACAGCGTGCATTCATCAGGGAATTAGTGCCACGCCTGTTTACTCACATGGAAAATATCAAGAGCTTAGTGATGATAAGCTTTAAAAGAAATTTACAAATACCTACATGGACAATGGGCAGAGCGTAGACCCTCCTCCTGTCTCGTTATCTTAAGGGACCAGAAGGATAAGATTGTTTCCCCTCGGGCCACGGGGGAGCGAGGCCAAGGCAAATTGCATAAAAGGAAAACGGACCTTGAATTACCTGGAAACGTTGCGTTGTGGGGCGGTGTCGAAGGCGTATCCAAACTGTCCAATGCTGACAGTTAAGAGCGAGGGTCAGCCCACTGCTGCCAAGGACGCTGACCTCATGGGCTCAGGAAGGGGGAGCCCATGTCACGCCCTGCCAAGCATTGCCTTTGTTCAGTGCAGATCACAACCAGTGAATAAAGGAGATAATGTGGTCCTAAGCGTCTACCTGAGGGAGTCACAACACCTGCCCAAGTGAAATGTATAGTCACAATGTATTCACGAAAAAAGTCAGTTTGCATCACAATAAAACAAAAAGAAAAGTAAAATAACTTTGTGCGTGTGTTGAAAGACCTCATTCGCAAGACTCAACAAATTCAGATATAAATAACAGTAGCTGACAGCAGCAGCGACAGCAAACAGTCCTGGATCAAGTGACATGCTGCTGTGCTGCTGTGGATTCTTAATTTTTCCTCCTCCACTTCCGTAATGAACAGTGGATTCCTTGCCCATTACGCAATTTGTTATGTGCCGACTCTGCTGCTCGTGTGATGAGTGTGTGTGTGTGTGTGTGGTGTGTGTGTGTGTGTGTGTGTGTGTGTGTGTGTGTGTGTGTGTGTGTGTGCGTGAAAGAGAGAGAGAGAGAGAGTGCTCACGTTTGCAGTAATGATGTATGGGTGCAGATGGGCCATGGATACCCATCGTCACTGCTCCGGTGATGGGTAATGCTGGTACAGAAGGCACTGACCTCCCCTCCCATTGGGAGACACTCCTGAAGACGGCAAGGAGGATGACGCAGAATGTGTTGCAAGGAAATGATGTTGCATAATGGAAAGCATCGCCGCAGAGAACGATGCATGAAGCGTATCGGCTAGTGGCACAGGATAAGCCAGGTGATGGAGAGGCGAGGTGCGGCCTCACGGATCCGAGCCAACAATTCCTCAGTCGACGACACTTAACAAGTAACTCGCCCGGTCCCCTACACCCCTATCCGCTTCCAGCCCCGTCAGTGTATAAATGACAACCACAGGAATATTTCATATGTAAATGTGGTGTCCAGTGTGTGGCCGCTGCCCAACCTGGCACGGGGCGTGACTTGTGGCGGGACTTCAGTGCTGACTCATTATAAGTGCACCTGAAACCTGAGCCGCGAAGGACGCCGCTATAGGACACCAACACTACAGAACAAAAAGGCAAGAAATCACTACGACCCATTGGTGTCAGGGTGTGTTGTGGATGGTGTTGCTGCTACCGGGAGGGGTGGGGCTGTACAGTCACTAATGATAAGCTTCTTGGTCATTGACATTCCACAGAGGTAGTCAGTCGGCCTCACTGGTGGGAGCTGATTGGCTGCGCCGGTAGCCACAGGGATGGGTGGTGAGACAGTTTTCTGGCCGGTCCTTCTGGTGTTTTATCGAATTCTAATCATTGTTTTAATTCTACTGTGTCTTAAGGTCTTATGAAAAGTTCATGAAGGGCAAGAGTTTTACGTTTTTATCAAGTATTTATATTTTCTCATTTAATGCTTTGTGCAGATAATATAAATTCTATTTTTATCTTATTTATGTATGCATGTACTTAAGATTCTTTATTTGTTATACCTTTACCTTTGCCGGCCAGTCTTCGGCAGGATCGTTGTACTCTTTCCTCTCTTCTTATTATTCCATGTGGCGCGACACATCCCCCTGAGGGGCCTCTCATATTCATTTTCAATCGTCCACCTTTCCACAACGGCCCGCTACAACCCCTCAGTGGGGGTGCAGATTTTGTGGCGGGCATGAGTTTCCTGCTTAAGGTTTGTGTGTGTTTGTGTCTGTGTGTAATTCACCCACGGTTTGATCACGTGCGCTAGACTCGCGATTGCCAGCTTTTACCCTCATGAAAAGAGCTAAGAACTAGACCGATCTATGTAAGGCTGAGACTTCACACACAACACACCCCATCCCCTTGCTCAAGGGGTACAGTAACTACCTGTGCAATCAGCGAAATCCGGTATGACCGAGCCTTGAACTTGCAACCAGCTGCAAAGCAGGCAGAAATTCTTCCAATCAAACTTCACAGACATATACATACACTGTGTGTGTGTGTGGGCATTTGTTTTTAAATGAGGTGCGATGGAAGACTCTGGCCTGCGTGCCGCATGACCCTATCTGGCTTCCCTTTCACTTCCATTGTCTCCTGTCGCGGTGCTGAAAGGGTTGAGGGACTCTCTATTACCACCACCCAGCCTCCCGCATAGAGAATGTGTCATAGGGAATCGTAGTTATGAATGCAGAAGTTACACGCATAGTACAAACAAGGATGTCTGCTGGCAACACCTCAACACAAAGGCTTTAGAGGCATACGTTGATGCTGATATAAAAGCATCCCAACCAAAATGTTCCCAATACAATCACAAAAAAAAACCATTTGTGATGTTAATATAACACATAGTACATTGATTAAGTATCATGAGACTGCCAGACTTCTATGTTTGTGCTCTTCATAAAACTCACATTAACCATCACCATCTTACCTATGCTTCTCTCTCTCTCTCTCTCTCTCTCTCTCTCTCTCTCTCTCTCTCTCTCTCTCTCTCTCTCTCTCTCTCTCTCTCTCTCTCTCTCTCTCTCTCTCAACAAGTGAATCTATATCACTTAACGCGATCTGATTGTTTATAATGACTATTTTCCGATACATTGTAAACTATTTGAAGAGATTAATAGTATAGAGATACGTGCAGGTGTGTGTGTGTGTGTGTGTGTGTGTGTGTGTGTGTGTGTGTGTGTGTGTGTGTGTGCGCGTGCGTGCGTGCATGATAACATGCCATCTTGATTATTATTTTTGCAGAGTTTAGTGTATTATGTGTATGCGTGGCTACTGTGTGCACGTTTCAACTGTCGAGTGTGTACAAATTGTTTAAACCAAAGATGGACTATTCTCCCCTCTGAACTATTGTGTGTGTGTGTGTGTGTCATGAAGTGAAGAGAGGCACAACTGTTTTCTGTGGCTCTATATATACATGTATTTACTTTGTGTAGAATCATTTTGAGCCAGACTGTTTGTGTACTAAGTAAATACCCATCTTCTTGCCCCGCCGTCACATCCCTGCAGCACAGACTCACACATACACTCATGCTGCACCAACAGAGCTACATTTACAGAAAAACAAAAGCACCAAAAAAAGACAAACACGAGCCGCGTTGTTCCTCCCCTGAATAAAAAAAAAAAAAAAGTGTATTGGCCTGTCCTAACACTGTGTAAAAGTCTACCAAATGGATTAACGGAGGGGAAAGGCGCAGGGGAGGAAGAAATTCTACAGTTCGGGTTACGTGGTGGGTATGGCGGACCTTGGAGGGGCGGGGCACCAGGGGCAGGACAGGTATGTGATGGGAGGAAATTAGATGACCTGAAAATTATGTATGAACGAGAAAAACCCAGACACTTACTTGAACTTGAGTGAAATCTAAAAGACGTTTAATAAAGCTTCTAGGCATGATTTAGCAGTTAGAATTCGTCTTGGTGTACATTTACTGGGTGCGAAAGGAATACATTATTAAGATAGGTGCATTACGCCGTGAGGTGAATGGAAGATGTTAAACTCTCAGGTGTGTGTGTGTATATATATAGGGACTGGTGTGTGTCTACTGAGTACCAGTTGGAAATCCTGTATTGAGAATGTGCAAATATCTGGTATGTTATGTAGCAGGAGTGTGGTGGTTAGTGTGGTGTATATCGGATCGGTGTCCGTGGGGAGTGCGTGCATGGTATATGTTGCGTGAGGGACGTGTTGGTTACTGAGTGTGTGTTGTCAATGTAGCGTGGATGTAAGAAAATACTGAAACACTTCACAAGAGATATTGAGTTATGGATGAGGATGAGCTGCTGAGAGGGAACTAACCAAAAGAATAGTGAAGAGATGGTTGGGAGGAACAGTGTTAACAGGCAGTGATGAGGCGCTACGGGCCAACATCAAATCTGCTTCAACTGAAATAGGATACATGCGAACACCAGCTGCACGAGGGTGTGTATCGTGGGTTATGAATCGCCGGGTGTTAATATCCCGCCGACATGAAATAATGAAGTATGCAAATTACATACATTGCACAACACAGGCCATATGAATACCTTTTATCATGCTGTCTGTAGGGACGGTGGCGGAGGGGGCGGGCCTAGCAGGGTGTTGGGGGGGGTAACGGAGGGCGTGGGTGTGTACCGCCGCCCTTTCGTCCTCCCACTCCATAATTGGCTGCTACACTTGCCGAGCTGCAGCAGTCACCCCCTGACAAGCTGCCTCCCCCGCCGGAAGGTCCAGGACAGTCTGGCTCCCTTCGGTTACCTCTGCCCACCAAGTGTCCACTCATGCGACAAAGGACAGTTTCATTGCTTGTGGGAACAGAGGTGCCAGCAGTAGGTCCTTAGTGTGAGTGGCGGGCGAGGGTTGTAGAGTAATTAAGACTAAATGAGTAACAGCAGCCGTCTAGCACACTCACTGCACCTGTAAATAATAAAATAAAGATCATTTTGCAGCTTATGTTTAGTGTTACTACTACCCAAGTCTACGTATGTGTGTAAAATGAGATTGGGTGAACATGGAGTATTGATTCAAACAAATGCATCACACTCTTTGAGGATGAAAAGCTTTCGTAAAATCTGTTAAACCTAAAAAAATGTAGCGTGTGAAGGCGTTGACGAAGAACAGCAGGGAAGAGCCACCACCACGCCTATATAGCCACGTGCCCCGCCACACCACTATTACTAGAGATGAGACTGTAAAGCAGAGGTCAGTGTGGGGCATTGTGTAATGAGACTATTTAAAGACGTGCGATAATGATGCGCCTCAGGTACTGTTGTGGTAATAATGGTGGTGATGGTTGTGGCGGTGGTAGTGGTGGTGGTGCACTGCAGGTAGGGTGAACAACCTGTCGCCTCGAGCTGGCCTCGTGGACCTTGATGTAGTATTACGTGTGCGCAGGTAAGTACACATGCAACAGATACCGATGACGCTCACGTACAATGGACCACACACATGGTTCGTTCAGGGCAGACAGAGGGGCTAGCACCTCAACAAACATTATAGGTGAGTAACATGAAGAGGATTTCAAATTATCTGCGTCCATACATGGGACGGAGGCGAGTGTCGCAGCTCACAGCAGGACTCTCCTCCTAATAATTAATATAATTTAAGTCGTGATCACTTCAGGCACAAGTTTCCGAAAGTTTGAGTGACCCTAACATAATACATTATAACCTTGTATTGTTTTTTTCCTAATCAGCATTAGTATAGTCTCTTGGGGAAAAACATATGAGCAGTTGACGTAATGCAAACAAAGATGTCCAAGGCCAAGCTCCCTATTATTAATCTATGCAGTTTTAGGAATGTATCATTACCTTAATGAAAATATATACAAAATCAGATTTCTTAGCTTTGATGTCAACCCTGAATTCCTTCACAGCAGACATGGTGGGGTTCCACGTCCACACAACATTATAACCACATTTTGAATTTTAACTCATCTCAACCCCTAAAAATTTTTTATCCATTTTTACCCAAAAATGGGGCCAACCTGTGAAAAATCACTTTTTTAACCCAGAGGTTCTCAAAATTTCACTGGACGGCGGCGCCTAGATTAATCTTGGCTTCGGCGGGGGGCCCCCACCCAGCTATAAAATATGAAATAATAAAATATATATTTTTAATATAGTATTTTATATAATTTTATATATTATTATATAGTAATATATATATATACGGGAAGGGACAAAAGGGAAGTAAGGTAAATAAATACTATATTAAAACCCTCCAACCGATCAGTGGGGACACGTGTCCCGCCTCGAGTTCTATCCCGCCTATGTTTAGGAGGGACATTTGACAGACACACACTCATTTACTCTTCAACACCGGCAATTTATTTCCCCCCCTTTTTCTTTGTTTTTTTATTTGTGAGGGCTGAGAACCCCCATTTCCCACAAAATTGAGGTTGAAAATTGCAGGATATTTTCTAGGCCCTTGTGGATATATTGGGGGGTTTTTTTCCTTTTGAATCCAGAAGCTTTTAATGTCATACCAGAGATTGCAGTTTTAAGGTCGTCATTACGGATGTTGATTATTTCCCTTTTCAGGAGAAGTTGTGGTTTGCCAAGGGATCGTAAACGAATGGTTTTTCACCCAGTCAAAAATTTTCAACAGATATTTTTTGGGAAAATATTTTCTATTTTTCCTCCAGGTTTTAAAGGGTTTGCGCTTTGAGTGGAACAATGTCTGAAATTTTAGCTTCAGGTCTTTTAAAACATGTAAAACTTGCCTTCACCACCCTTTATTCCGGGCCCTAATTTTTTTACCAAAGGCTTTCTTTTTGTCGAAGATGTTCCCCTATTTTCATTTTTTCCTGCTATTTGCATTAACCCTGTTTCGATTTTAAAAATATGTTGCCAAGTAGCAAATTTTGCACTCCAAATTTCATGCAAGTAATTGCAGAATTCATTTCCCTCCTCAAGGGTAAAGAAAAAGAGCTTTTCCTCCTCAGTTTGCCCGGGGATAAAACTTTGCCCTTTGATAACCACCGGACTTGGGGGAGGAAAAAGACCTTCGTGAGGAAATTTCCCATTTCTTCAAAAAGCATGGAAAATAGTTTGATGCTTTGGTCTCTTTTAAAAAAGTTTACCATTTTCACAAAATCATCAGGAAAAAAATTTTAATTCTTGCCGAGTTTTTTAGCAACAAAAGCTTCACGGTGCAAGAAAAAATGGGTTAGTAATAAATATGGGTTTCCTTTTTGACAAGACAAAAAACCCTTTTAAACGCCCCCACCAGGATGGCAAGCCATTGGCAAATTCCTCCGCATAATTTCCAGACGTCCTTTTCTTTCAAGTTTCTTCCCTGTAGAAAATATCTCCTGCCTGGGTTTGCACAGTTTTTTTGCAGCATAAGAAAGTTCATTATTTTTTTTATCAGCAAATAACGGAGAAACACTAGTAAATGAGGTTTCCTCCAATGTCTGTTAATTCATCCCCTTGTAAAGCATACATTTACCTTTCAAAAGGTTTTACACACACTTTTTTAATATCGACGACATGTCCTTTATTCGTTACCCAAACGTGTCGTCTGCGAGGGGAATTTTTTTTTACTTCCTTTTCGCCCATTCCCCAAAAAATGTTTTTTACCACAGCACAGCAAGCTGGAGGAAGTATGACTTTTAATTGAAGGAGTTTATTTGTTTTGCTGTATGCTCTGCCCCTAAAAGCTTGCTTTCTGTCCCCTTTTTCGCCCCTTCACCTTTTTCTCAAACCCCAAACCTTTTTTGTTGTTACTTCAAAATCTTTTAAAGTAATCTATAGGTTTTGAGAGAGGGGACTATGTTTTTTTGTTAAATGTTCTTTATTTTTCATAGGAGTCATAGATTTTTGATAGCCAATGCCCCCAAAAAAAATTTTGGCTTTGGGGCCATTTTATCATTACAGCAATGAACCCAAGTCCAAGATAACTGTGTTTAAAGGGCGAAAATACTTACTGCGGTTCTTTTGTGGCACGTGTCGGTTTTGACCACGCTTAGACCGATGGCAAAAATCTTTTCAATGTCACTTTTCTTTGCCGCTCCCGCACGGCCCCGGTCACTTCAACTGTCACCACTTGCCACACGGACCTGTAGACTGCTCATTTTCAACTGCACTTCACTTTCTTCACTTTTTACACTAGGTCTGACGGGGGAGGACTCACTTTCAAACTTTTTATGTTACTTCGCTTTCGGTGCCTTCGACACATTTATTTTTTATTCATGATCAACGCGACTTTACCGCTATTGCCTTTAGTACACTTTCGCTTTTTAAAGAGGTATTTTCAATTTTTAAGTGGACCTCTTAACACCCAAAAGCGATACTTTCTGAGGCTCAGGGTACACTACCCCGGGAGGTGCCACCCAACGCTCGCCTAGTGTGTTGCCCAAAATTTTGCATGTTTTTTTCGATCGGGGTTTACGTAAATCAGTCAAAAAGTCAAAATTGCATAAAGCCCACTGATATACAGCTCATTTTTATTCATATCCCCCTTTTTCCTTTATATGTCGCTAAAAACAATTACATAAAAGCGTGATAAAACTAGTAAGTTTGGGAACTAGAACACCCAAAGGGACGGTCAGACTGGACAGTAGTGTACAGACTCGTTCAACAGTATTGTGGTGGAAACGGGGAAGATTTTTTTAAAACATAAAAACTTTTTTTTTATTTTCCCATTTCTTACTTTATCCATTACCCAAAGTACTTAAAATTATTAAAAAAAAACTTGCCAAATTTCCTGCCTAGTTTCATATTTAATCATTTCACTTTGATTTTCCATCTCAAAATTTAAAAAACCAAAAAGTGCTACCTCAAAGCGCAAAATACCAATATCTATGAAAAATTACGCGGCGCACCTAGGGATTCCCACGGCGCACAAGTGCGCCGCGGCGCACAGTTTGAGAATCACTGCTCTAACCACTCCCTCCACCACCACGCCACACATGTGAATACCCCTCTGCTATACTAGTCACAAGGATAAATCCATAATTAATTGTTCAACAGTGTTCTTAAGTGGGAAGGATAATCATTGATGCTACCAATACCCACAAAAGATCCACCTTATTAAGTAATACAGAGCGTGAGTCAATGTAAGTGAGTGAGTGTAATACAGAGTGTGAGTCAAAATAGGCAGGCAGTGAGTTAGGGTAAGGCATACAACTGAAATATCTGCGAGGACTGATTGTGGAAGTCCCGAAACACTCTTGCCTCTGAGACACTCGTAGATCCACTCAATACATCACTCCATAAGACCGGTATTGCCATATTATAAAGACAGAGGGAGAAATGGAGATAGAAGGAGAGAGAGAAAAAAAGAGACAGGAGAGAGAGAGAGAGAGAGGAGAGAGAGAGAGAGAGAGGAGAGAGAGAGAGAGAGAGAGAGAGAGAGTCATTAATTGGTAATAATGGCTGTCGTTGATGAGTGCTCACCTTCCTTATCAGTGGGGGTGAGGCACAATGAGGTGGCATCAGGGATTCAGCGACACAATCTTTATGCAGTATACTGCATAAAGTCTCTTTCTCTCGCCTTTCCCTCCGCACTCTTTTTTGGGGCGGTTACCTTACATGATTCGTCCACTGAAGTGATTATGTATTCGTTTAATTTAGTTTATCTCTTCCCACACAACATCATGCCCCTTATACCTGATCGCCTCATCTCACCCCTACACTCCCTCATGCCATCCCCTTTCCACACCTCCCACTCATGTCGTCATCTCCATTCCACACCTCCCACTCATGTTGTCATCCCCTTTCCACATCTCCCACTCATCTCATCCCCTTCCCACACCTCTCGCTCATTTCATCCCCTTCCTAAAGCTCTCGTTCATGTTATCCACTTCCTACAACTCCCGCTCATGTCATTCCGTCCCCTCACCTCCTGCTCATGTCATTCCCTTCTTAGACCTCCTGCTCATGTCATCACTTTTCATTTGTCTTTCTCTGTCTTTCTCATGTCATCACTTCTCATTTCATTGTCATTTTTCATCTAACTTCCAGTCATTTTTAGATCAATGTTTATATGAAAATAATTATTTTGATGTTATGGCTTTTCAAGAAACAAGATTAAATAGCAATATTACTTCATTATTCCAGCTTCCAGGTTATAGTTTTTATACACAATGTAGAAATACAGAGGGGGAGGAGTTGCTTTATACATATCTAATGTTTATAAGTATTCATTATTAGCTAACTTGTGTTATTCAGATACATACTTAGAATGTGTTGTTGTGGAAGTTAAATGTCCAAATGGCCGTTATGTATGTGCATCAGTATACCAACCACCGAAAGGAAATGTACACAATTTTATAATGAAGTTAACTGATATACTAAATCACATTTCAGAGAAAAACTACAAAGGCATTTACCTCCTCGGTGATTGGAATATGAAACAAGATGGTAATCCAGTTGTAAGTCAGTTTGTCAGTCTTATGAATTCCTATTCTTGCACTCCTCTTATATCGAAACCTACTCGAGTCACTAATGATTGTGCTACACTTATTGATAATATTTGGTCCACAGAAGCAGAATCAAATGTAAGGAATTGCATTCTATACACAGACATCTCAGACCACTTTCCAATAGTATCTTATTTTTCTTGCAACAAGGTAAAGACAAGCCATAAATGTACTATTCAAAAAAGATTTTTTTCCAACAAAAACATGGATAAATTTGTGCAAGAGATTTTAAAAATAACATGGAATGATGTATATATCCCTAACTGTGCAAATAAGGCATTTTATATTTTTAAAGGCAAATTTGATATAGTATTAAAGAAACTTTCCCACTTAAAAATGTTTATATTAATGATAAAGATAAAATGTGCCCATATATTACCTTAGGTCTTAAGAAAAGCATTAAGGAAAAGAAGCGCTTGGAAAGACTTTCTGTTAAATGGCCACTATCATTTAAAGAAAAGTACAAATCATATAGAAATAAACTCACTACTTTACTTCGCCTGGCTAAAAATAACTACTATAAGGACTCTCTTAGAAATAACCAAGTCAATGCAAAACCAGCATGGACAATTTTGAATAACATACTAGGGAGACATACACCTTCTAATCAGCATACCTCTATAGACCTAAACTGTGAAGCTTCCACCATTCCTGAAGTGTTTAATAGTCACTTTTTACAAGCAGGAGAGGCAACAGCCCCAGCTGATGATGTGCCTTATTAGTAGCATTAGTAAAAATTTAACGAAAACCTAGAAAAAAATAGTAAAAAGCTGATTTTTTCAGGGGAGCTCCAGAAAACCATAAGCATGTCCACTGTGCAAAGTTCTGCAAATTCAACCTGGTGGCATTTTCAGAATTGAAGATGGCCGCTATAACAATTTGCGATAAATGGTTAAAATACCAAAATCGGCATAACTGGCAACTTATTACAGTGGACCCATGCCATGTTCATTTTGAGTTAAAATAATTAGCATAAAGTGTAATTACTAGTATATTATAATAATAGTGAGTGATAATTAGCATAAATTATAATTAATAGTATATTATAATAATAATAACTAGGAAATAGACGTCCACACTAAAGATGTGGAACGTGTCCAAGTTCGCACAGGTTCAAGTCAACTTTTTAAATACCCTTACCTAAAAATACTTCTATTACAACCTGACTTAACCGGTGGTACCACCACCACACCACCACCACCACCATCACCATCACCACCGCCATAACATAACCTTCACCATCCCCTTCTTTGAATTTTTTTACTTTTAACAAAGAAAAGAAAAGTGTTAAATTGTTCTTGAAAAAAGTTATAAAAAAGTTCTAAAAAAATGGTGTGGTGATGGCGGTGGTGATGGTGATGGTGGTGGTGGTGGTGTGGTGGTGGTGGTGGTGGTGGTGGTGTGGTGGTGGTGGTGTGGTGATGGTGGTGTAGTGGTGGTGATGGTGGTGGTGATGGTGGTGGTGGTGGTGGTGGTGGTGATGGTGATGGTGATGGTGGTGGTGTGGTGGTGGTGGTGGTGGTGGTAGTGGTAGTGGTGGTGGTGGTGGTGGTGGTGGTGATGGGGGTGTGGTGGTGATGGGGGTGTGGTGGTGATGGTGGTGTGGTGGTGATGGTGGTGGTGGTGGTGGGGGTGGTGATGGGGGTGGTGGTGGTGGTGGTGGTGGTGTAGGTGGTGGTGGTGTGGTGGTGGTGGTGTGGGGGTGGTGGATGTGGTGGTGGTGGTGGTGATGGTGGTGTGGTGGACGTGGTGGTGGTGGTGGTGTGGTGGTATGGTGGTGGTGGTGGTGTGGTGGCATGGTGGTGGTGGTGGTAATGGTGGTAATGGTGGTGGTGGTGGTGGTGGTAGTGGTGGTAGGGGTGGTGGTGGTGATGGTGGTGGTGGTATTTCATAATTGTTATATGCGAATCAAGCTCCAAGCTCCCTTCGCTCGCTTGGACAACTCCTCTCTGTACCCACGGCTGAAATGGCATATTTAACACCTCACACACACCCTACAACGTATATAACACCACGCTAACCCTAAATAACACCTATAACGGCATTAGAAACACGAGTTATAGTGGTTATATGAGGCCTAACACAAGCAGCCTGTCTCCTCGGCTCAGACACTGTTATTGTGAGGCCTACGAGTCGAAAACATTTTATTTCCACTACACTAATGCACTACTTTCGCCACTGCACTAATGTCGCCAGGCACAATATATTACGAATTTTAGCATAAATGCTAAAAACTCGCTTCGCTCGCTTGGACAATGAGTTAAGAGACGAAATATAACCTTTTTTGCCAAATTTCTTCTTTTACGCCTGTATACCCGTTGCCTACAAAAGTAGTTACAAGAAGAAGCAGAAGAAGAATTCGTGGAAACATTTTACAAGCCTATATGACACCTGATTTCGGCTGAAATAGGTGTCCAAGCTCGCTTCGCTCGCTTGGACAATAAGCTGAGATTTTCCCTTAGAGAAACTCTAACACGTAGAGAAAATTAAAGCTAGCTCACTTCCAATGTAATTTTTAGATAGAGTGGTTTAACACGTAGAGAAAATTAGAGTTAGCTCACTTCCATATAGACTTATTAATGGGAAATAAGGCGAGATTTACCCTTAAATACCTTATTTATGTGACAATTATTAGTGACAATAGGAGTATTGCTATTGATAAATATAGGGTGGATGATAATACATTGCCGCCATATTAGCCTTTCAGCGTAATATTCTCCCTGAAATATATGACATCATAGTTTAATGCCGGTAAATGGAATATTTTGACGTGTTTTCGCTAAGTGTCTCCCGCTGAATACTACAGAGACGTACCGAGGGTATACCTTGATGCGCTGATCCTAGGTTCGAGTCCCGCTTCCCAGAGATTAGCTTCTATGGACCACTGTGGCCCGCGCCGTACCCGTGGCCGCGGCGGTACGGGGCTGACGCCGTTATAGTGGAAGAGAACTGCGCGTTCGCTCTTTAGGTCAGACACACACACTGGGGGGCTAACACCTCACTCTTAACCTCTCTCGCTTTACCACATACACCACACCTGTCACTACACACCTGTACGGCCTCGCAACACACCTGTCGGCTGTGTATCACCGTAAATAAATGACTTGGAAGTTTCGACGGTGTCGTCGAAAACGTATTCCGTCGAACTTTCCTGTTACCCATCCTAACACCCACCCACAAACCCACACACACTATCACAACCCTACACACATTCTGACACATACACACACCCTAAAATACAGCCCCACACACACCCTATATCCTAACACACGGATACAGTTGATTCGGGCCGCCAGTTGAATCAGGCCGCCTATATTAAATGCATACCAAGCATGCATTTACAGTGGCCGCCAAATGTTGTGGCGGTCGGACTTCCTGATGCCATCAGTGACACGCTCAATCAAAATCCCACAAAATATTCGTAAAACATTAAAAAGCAAGAAACTGTGTAACTTACCGGTACCCTAGTACTTGATTGCATTCCCTTTCCTCTTTATAACATCCTGCAGTCTGTTACGTAACGAGTCTGCAAGTTTTTGAAGAACCTCCTTTGGTAGTTCCTCCCACAATATTAACAGTGCAACTTTTAACTTCGCCACTGAACTAGTGTCCACTTCTTGAAGCTTCCTTTTCATTATGGACCAAAGATTTTCTATTGGGTTCAAGTCAGGACTATTAGGAGGCCAGTCAAGCAATCGATAGCACACATATCCAACCATTCCTTGACAACGTTTGCCCTGTGACAAGGGGCACCGTCCTGCATCAAAGTTTCTGCCCTACATTTGTCGTAGCAGGTTTCAAGAATGTCATGCAGGATTTTAAATATCACTCACTGTTCACAGTAACACCTTTTTCAAGAAATAAGAGGTTACCCACTCCATAATATGAAAAACAAGCCCACACCAAGAGAGAATCTGGGTGTCTTACTGAAAAAATAATTGAAAGGTTATTAATTTGGCGGCCAGTGCATCATGCCGACCCGCGCACACCGCCACAACATTTGGCGGCCACTGTATGCATAACCTTATAGGTTTTAATGAAACCTAACCTAACCTTAACCACAAAGTATACCTAACCTAACCTAACCTTAACCACAAAGTATACCTAACCTAACCTAGCCTTAACCACAACGTATACCTAACCTAACCTTAACCACAACGTATACCTAACCTAACCTAACCTTAACCACAAAGTATACCTAACCTAACCTAAC
>JACEEZ010006284.1:47500-52500 GCA_016584305.1 Chionoecetes opilio | reverse complement strand
GGAGGAAGATGAAGAAGAAAAGGAAGGGGAGATGAGAGAAGAAGGATGGAGGGGAGGGCAGAGAGAGAGAGAGAGAGAGAGAGAGAGAGAGAGAGAGAGAGAGAGAGAGAGAGAGAGAGAGAGAGAGAGAGAGAGAGAGAGAGAGAGACTTCAATCTCCCTCACATTCCATCACAAGTAGACACCTCAGTAACAGTCAGAGTTGCCAGGTGGGCGGGTTTCACGCCAAATTGGGCGATATGTCATGCTTTCCAGCGGGGAATTTTTTGGCTTTGGCGGTTGGGCGGATTTTTTGGCTGGTTTCTATTTTGCTTGGCGTTTATGTTGGCTGTTTTTCATGTTATTTTCTTAAAGGACGCAGGCTTTTATCAACCTTTATATTACTTGTTGGCACAAATAAGTAATTTATCAGACGTCAAAACTCTTCAAAGAATAGCGAGAGTGGGAGGGCAGTGTGTAAGGATTAGCGTATGGGTGCTGATTGACAGTAACCTCTCTCAGGACATGAGTTCCCTGACTACACCCTCCCTTCACCCTTCCCTCCTACTAAGGCAGATTAACAGGGAGATTATTTTCTCAATTGAACTTGATAAAAAATAACATAAGGAACAGAATGCAAATGTAAGTCTTAGAAAACGTATTGCATATTCGTGCAATACGTTTGCAATGCAAAGAAACAACATTTGCTGTAAAGAATTTCTACCCACAAAATCACTGCAATCAATATTCACCCAGGACATCTACCATGCTAAACACAGACATGGACTTATTTCCCTGACTAACAAAACAACCCATAGGAAATTTAAGCCTCTCTCTCTCTCTCTCTCTCTCTCTCTCTCTCTCTCTCTCTCTCTCTCTCTCTCTCTCTCTCTCTCTCTCTCTCTCTCTCTCTCTCTCTCTCTCTCTCTCTCTCTCTCTCTCTCTCTCGAAGTAGAAGTCTCTTTTTCTCTCAGAGATGAGAGTCTTCGACTTCCAGTACTCCCTGAGGGACACCACACAGTTCAAACCCCTTCACACATTCCTCCTTATCCTCGAACGTGACCTGATAGTACAGGAGCATTAGTAAAAATTTAACGAAAACCTAGAAAAGAATAGTAGAAAGCTGATTTTTTCAGGGGTGCTCCAGAAAACCATAAGCATGTCCACTGTGCAAAGTTCTGCAAATTCAACCTGGTGGCATTTTCAGAATTGAAGATGGCCGCTATAACAATTTGCGATAAATGGTTAAAATACCAAAATCGGCATAACTGGCAACTTATTACAGTGGACCCATGCCATGTTCATTTTGAGTTAAAATAATTAGCATAAAGTGTAATTACTAGTATATTATAATAATAGTGAGTGATAATTAGCATAAATTATAATTAATAGTATATTATAATAATAATAATAATTATAATAATAATTAATCATGAGGAAGAACACTAAGAGTGTCCTTGCTAGTGTTCTCAAGTCGAAAGTGAATGTCCATCTAGAACTTCCAGATAATGCACGTTTCGTCCTTGATGGAGGACATCTTCTTCAAAGCTTGCCATGGCCTGCTGATCCCACATAAAACCAGGTGTGTGACCAGTATGTATCCCATGTTCTTGTTCACTATGGGCCAGGTAGTATAGTAGTGTTTGACGGATATGGCAGTGCTTCCTCAACTAAAACTGCGGAACAGCAGCGAAGAGCCAAACAGAACACTTCTTCTGACATTGTCTTTGAGTTGGAAATGAAAACCACAACATCAAAAAAGGCATTCTTGTGTAATGGCAGGAATAAGGACCGATTAATCCAAAAATTAAAGGAGAAATATGAGGCTGTGGGTATAATTGTCAAACAGAGTGTTGCAGATGCTGACTGGCTGATTGCATCAAGTGCCATGATTACATCAACTGCCATAGATGGTGCCCCAACTCAAAATTCGCCTGTCGTTGTCGTGGGAACTGATACTGACTTGCTGGTGATGATGGTCGCACAAGCCACCCCAAACATGAATCTTCATATGCTCTGTGGACGGAACCCTTTGCATGTGTACTGTATACGTGAAATCCAGGAAGCTTGTTCTAGCATCAAACAACACCTGATGTTTGTACATGCAATCACTGGATGTGATACTGTGTCTTCCATATACAATCAAGGGAAAAAAAGGGCCCTTCAGCTGTTCGATAGTGATGACAATTGGGACTGTTTGAGTGTTTTCTCTCAGTCTGACAACAGTCAGGATGAGATAGCACGCATAGGAGAGTATTTTCTACTAAAGCTGTATGGAGCTGTCCGGTCAAATTCACTGGACAAGCATCGCTATGTTATGTACTTCCGATCTACACGTAGAGCGTCCTTATCCTCATCTGGTTTCAAGTTGGAATCAATCCCTCTTACTTCAGCAGCAGCCAAGTTCCATAGCTATAGGACATACCATGCTGTTCAGCAATGGCAGGGAAATGAGATACCACCAAATGAGTGGGGGTGGGAGTACAGAGAGGGGATACTTGTTCCAATCTATACCGATAGGCCTGTTGCTCCCGAGAAGGTACTGAAAATGGTATCTTGCGGCTGCAAGGTAGGGTGTGGAAAGTCATGTCGTTGTTACAAGGCACGGATGGAGTGTACCATAATGTGCACACTGCACTGGTTGCAGTGGCTACAATTGTAAAAATTCGCATGTTCTTGATGTGCAAGGCGAAGGGGATACCACTGATTAGACATTCCTTCAACATATGGTTGGGTTATTTGTGGTTTCTAATTGGTGTTTTGTACAATATAACATAGTTTGGCTATTATAAATGTAACGTACATAACATAGTTGTGGTATTATTAAAATAAAAAAAAATAAAAAAAAAATTCTTCACTTCACTTCAAAATTTCTTTTGAATTTATGCTAATTATGTCAACTCATTATGTCAAAATATTTTTTATGGCTCCATTGTATTCAGCACACTCTAAAACATAGATGTACACACAAAAATCTTATTACTACGAACTCGGATGGATGATCATAGTACTTTTCATTTTATCGTTAATTGTGAAGGCGGCCATTTTGAATTATGAAAATGCCACGAGGTTGAATTTGCAGAACTTTGCATAAGGGCGATATATACAATATTTTGGAGCTCTCCTGAAAAAATCAGCTTTCTATTATTTATTTCCACCTTTTAGCTAATGCTCCTGTACTATGAGGTCACCCAGGTCTCCTCTCTACGCCAACCCCCCCCCCCCCCTCTCTCTCTCTCTCTCTCTCTCTCTCTCTCTCCTCTCTCTCTCTCTCTCTTCCTCTCTCTCTCTCTCTCTCTCTCTCTCTCCTCTCTCTCTCTCTCTCTCCTCTCTCTCTCTCTCTCTCTCTCTCTCTCTCTTATATATATATATATATATATATATATATATATATATAATATATAAATATATATATATAAATATATATATATATAAATATAAATATATATATAAATATAAATTTATATATAAAAATAAATATATATAAAATATAAATATAAATATATATATAAATATAAATATACATATAAATTTAAATATAAATATATATATATAATATATATATAATATATATATATATATAATATAATATAAAATATAAATATATATAAATATATATATATATTAATATATATATATATATATATATATATATATATAATTTTTTTTTTCTTTTTCTTTTTTTACATCACAAGGAACTGGCCAAGGGCACAACAAAAATGGGAAACACAAAACCCGCTTAGTTGCCAGTCCCTATAAAGAAGACAGTAAGCGAATAAAATAAAAACAGAGGGGTAGGCCAATTTAGTTCGGGAGGTGTCTTGTTACTCTTCTTTTGAAAAGATTTAAGTCATAGGAAAATGGAAAAATAGAAACAGGAAGAGAGTTCCAGAGTTTACCAGTGAAAGGGATGAAAGTGTAAAGATACTGATTAACTCTTGCATTAGGAAGATGGACAGAATAGGGATGTGAATGAGTAGAAAGTCTTGTGCAGCGAGGCCGCGGGTGTGGGGGAGGCATGCAGTTAGCAAGTTCAGAAGAGCAGTGAGCATGAAAATAACGGTAGAAGAGAGCAAGAGAAGCAACATTGCGGCGGTGATTTAAAGATTGAAGACAGTCAGTCAGAGGAGAGGAGTTGATGAGACGAAAAGCTTTTGACTCAACTCTGTTTAGGAGAGCTGTATGAGTGGATCCTCCCCAAACATGTGAGACATACTCCATACATGGGCGGATAAGGCCCCTGTAGAGAGCAAGCAATTGGGAGGGAGAAAAAAAAGGACGCAGACGCCACAGCACACCTAACTTCTTAGAAGCTGTTTTAGCAAGAGATGAGATGTGAGATTTCCAGTTCAGATTTTTAGTAAAGGATAGTCCTAGAATGTTCATTGTAGAAGAAGGAGACAGTTGAGTGTCATTGAAGAAGAGGGGATAGTTATCTGGTAGGTTTTGTCGAGTAGATAGGTGAAGAAATTGGGTTTTTGAGGCATTGAACAAAACAGGGTTTGCTTTGCCCCAATCAGAAATTATAGAAAGATCAGAAGTTAGGCGCTTATATTTATATATATCTATAATAATATAAGCGAAAGTGTGTGTCTGTGTTTGTGTGTGTGTGTGTGTGGTATAGGTTCCGCCCCCCGTGGCGGAATCCCATCATATACACATTTTTGGAACCAGGTTGACCAGGGGAAGGTTTTAAGCCCACTTATGAGATAATCCGATCACTTTTTCTTCTTCTTTTTTAGCAGCCTATTAGCGATAATTGTGAAAAAAAGTGGGTTGCGAGAATTGAGGAAACCTTGATGTAGGGTGATGGGTAATGGGTGAGTGAATGGGTGTGGGGTGATGGGTGAGTGAATGGGTGGGGGGTGATGGGTAATGGGTGTGGGGTGATGGGTGAGTGAATGGGTGATGGGTGAGGGAATAGATGGGGGGTGATGGGTAATGGGTGAGTGAATGGGTGTGTTATGATGGGTAATGGGTGAGTGACTGGTTGGGGGGTGATGGGTAATGGGTGAGTGAATG
>JACEEZ010006284.1:17500-42500 GCA_016584305.1 Chionoecetes opilio | reverse complement strand
GCGACAATGTAGGTTATAATTGTGGAGGCGACATGCCGCGGCGGGGAGTGGTGGCGGGGGAGATTGTGGCGGGGAGATTGAATCAAAACATTGCGACTTCACGCGTCGACTCATTGCACTTCCAGGCTTTCTATCTAATTGATACACAATAATAACAGGACAATATGACTACCTAGGTATAGTTAACTTCTAAACATTCGTTATTGACTATATAATAATTATAATATCATAGAGTAACATTTCCATCCCCTCCTCAACTGTAACCTGCTTGGTTATTTGGTTATATACATGTTTTACAGAATCAGGCTTCTATACAATATACATATAGAAGAAAATCGTTCTTAATGTTATACTTGTGTGTTTTAAGTGCAGTGGAATAAGCCCATATTTTGTTTTCCAGTAGACCAACTTATTATCAAAAAAGTGAGTTAAAACTGCCAGCGACCACTGACATTTCGAGTTGCAGTTCCCTCGAATTAAGCAATAGTGATATCACAGCAGGGGTATGTCAGCTAAATAACTCACTGTGCTAGATCCTAGAGGAAGAGCTGTGCGGCAGCATTCTTCAACAACGTAGTTAACACCTCAGACAGCGTATAATGTTGAATATGGTGTCGGGTCAGTGAAGGGCAGTCTGAAAGAGCGCCAATGTCTTCAGAAGCCTCACAGCATACAGGTGTATCACTCGTGCACCATAAAGTATAGATACAACCGTACTATTCCATACCGAACCGTACCGAATATTCTCGAGTGTCTGTCACTTGAGCTCACACGCCTTCTCAGTAACCCATCATCACAGCTTCTGTATTAATATAAACTTGCGGGTAATGCAGGGACGGTTAACAATAAACATGCGACGAGTATAACAATTCTCCCGACTCCTCTTGACGGAGTAATGAGTCCATCCCGGGGGGTCGGGTGCGTGACGTGAGTCACGACGTGAGTCACCCGCCCCTTAATGTAAGGGATCTTTCTGTGGACTGCTGCAGCCGCGGTACATCAGGGTGTGGCTGGACATTGTGTTGATTCAGCATCTCTATCGAGATGCCAGCTTGTTATGGCACTGGATATATTATATGTAGTATGATGAAACATACATGTTATCAACATATGGTCATGTTGGAGGTGTATGTACGTGTGTCTGCCTCTTTCAGCAACACATCTGTTATTGTGTTACTCAGACAGACACTACCTCCTTGATAATGTTGACATTGACATAATTGTGTTGTTCCGCTGCTGCTTGCATTCTTGAGAATACATAGTCAGTGTTTTGTGTGTGCCTGTGGTTAATTGCCACTTATCTTAGACAGACACAATTAACGTTGGGTGTGTTTGCATTATCACCGTGTGAGCAGCGAGCGGACCTTCTCATTCCACGCACTCAGCAGTTCCTGTATACACAACTGTTCAAGAAAGAAACCTTTCCTTTATAAGACGCGGCGGAGGGCCGGAAAGTTAGAAGAGGGGGAGACGCCAGACCAGGCGCTCCTAAGCTAAGGGCCGGATTCAGCAAACTTACCAGCGATACCCTGTTACGAGGTCGAAGTTACTAGACCGCTACGAGAGATGGCAAAACTGTATTCGGTAACGATATTGTAAGCACCTAGTAAGCTACGAGGTCCATTGCCGCTGGTAGCCACCAAAGGGGTCTGGTGTCGCGCAACAGCCAATCATCTCCACGCTTACATCAGGTGTGTTGGGCTTACACGTGTTTTTATTTACAAAAAAATATAATTTAAAGTTCATGTATCATACCTCCATAATTGTAGTAAATGATTTCTCAAGAGCTTATTTGTCATTATTGTGCATCATAAAGGTTCGTTTTGCAGGCCTGTCACATGATACGAGGTAATCTATTAAAAAATATCATGACTATTGCTGAAAAACAACAAAATACCCTGATAGGAGTGTCCGTGTGTGATTCTACATATATGCAATGATTCTTCGTCTTTTTATCTGTCAAGGAGAAAAAGTTGAGATTTTGTCTAATATTTGTGTATGTATAACATGACCAGTGGGTCTGGCTTAAAGTATTTTTCACCTTTCTACTGTTATTTATAGGTCAGCAAAACGAGTGTGAAAGGGTAGGCTATATGGTACCTGGAACTGTCGCCGATAGGAATTCTCGCCGACGTCGGCGATTGTTCCAATTTTTCATGTCGGCGAGTGTTTCTATTTCTGGCGACAGTTCTAGTTCTTGATCTTGAGTTAAGGTATGTGCTTAGGTTATGTTGGCTAGTTGACCAATATCCAGGTTAGGTTAGTGAACGGTCCTTACCAGTGGAACTGTCGCCGAAAATTTCCACGTCGGTGAGAGTTCTCGGTTGACGTTTCGGCGAGTTTCTATCGGCGACAGTTCCATAAACCGGCTATATGTGCAGTTTAAACCAATACACGATCCGTGGTGGATTTACTGAACGTTTCGTTCTTATCATAAGGAGTAATTATAACACCTACAACAGCCGTCGGAAATTAAGGTATTATTCTAGTATTTGCCCATACTCCCCCTCTCCCACAAATCAGGCTTGGGGACCTGGGGGAATGCGGGATATTTGGCTGTGGTACAAAATATGCATTGCAACCACATAGTTTTTGAGTTAGGGGTGTTCAAAAAATTCCCTAGATCTAGGAAAAATGTATTGGATTTCTTCTGAGTCCAGAGACGTGCGAACCTGACGATCCTCACAGAATGATGACCGAAGTGTCGAGAACCCCCTCCCAAAACCTCGCTAGGAGGTTAGGTTAGATTTGGTTAGGCTAGGGTAAGTTAGATTTGGTTAGGTTAGATTAGATTTGGTTAAGTTAGTTTTGGTTAGGTTAGCTTAGGTTAAGTTATCGGTGGGTCAAGCCCCCAGCTAGGTTAGGTTAAATTTGGCTACGTTAGGTTAATCTTGGTTATGCAAATTTCTCTAGATATAAGGAAATTACTCTAGATCTGGGGAATTTTAGCCCTCCTACACAACTCTTAAATTACGTGTTTCCGACGTATAATTTGTTCCCCTCCCGAAAACCCGCATTCCCACAGGTCCCCAAACTTGTTTGGGGGAAGTGGGAGGGTATGGGCAAACACTAGAAATTTACCGAAATTAAAAAGAACTCAAGGGAGATCTGGGAAGGGGCGAAAACCTTCCACTGAGGTTAGGTTACGTGATCAATGCCCAGGTTAGGTTAGTTAACTAGCAGGAGGTTCTGCGCCCCCCCCCCCCCCCGCCCCCACAGTTGTCAGGAGAGTGAATAATGGACGAGAACTGCGCGCTTGCTACCGGCGTTACTATTTATGTTTTCTGCATTATTTTTTGTTCAATATGCTGCGCAGTTTTTATCAACTTCTGCATAACCTTCAAAATTTATATACATATTGTAGAAATGATATAGCCCCCTAACCCTTTAGGAGGTTAGGTTAAGGTTCGGGTGAGTTTAATAATCCCGCCAGGGGGCCGAGGGGGAGGTTAGGTTCAGTTCGGTTAAGGTAATAATGGTCCCGGCAGGGCGGTGCAGAACTTGGGTCTCTGTATAATAATATTCTAGGCAGAGCGGATCACTCGGCGGCTGGCATATTCTATGCACAGCATATTCTATCAGAAAAATATAGTTTCGTCTGAAAATGGAGAGGGTCACTGTAACGAATCTTTCCCATAGCTTTTAACAGTTGTTAAGTTTGAGGTATTTAGGGTAGATAAAAAATGCGCAGGTGGCCTTTGGGAAATAGTTCTTCCACCGTGTATGAAGTGATATTTGGAAGGGAATTACTCAAAATGTCTAACATATAATGAATCATAATGGCATTGTCAGTGACGTAACCACAAAGTTGAAAAGGAGAGGGTGGGGTGGGGTGCAAAGTAATTTTTTTTCTGTGTAGCCCATGATTTTGGCAAGCGCAGAGAGCCCGTACAGCTCATCATCGTTTTGAGGCCATACAGAATCAATATACGACAAAAATTTAGCATATTCTAAATTCAATTTTATGTACTCAGAGTCGCTGAGTTATGATTCAGTACAGTACTTCTAATAACCTTGTACGTACAGTCACTCCACATAATTCGCGAACACACAGGCCTCGGATCCTCTCCTTCCATTTCCTTTTCGTATTTTCCAATAAATGATCGTTCATATTCTCCTGACTCCCCCACCCCCTTCCTTCCCAATCAAAGCCTGGACCATGCATTCCTCCTCCTTCCCCTGGGATGGTGTTAATCCCACGGGGGGGCATCTCTCCCTCCCTCGCCATCTCTCATCTCTCTCTCTCTCTCTCTCTCCTCTCTCTCTCCTCTCTCTCTCTCCTCTCTCTCTCTCTCTCTCCTCTCCTCTCTCTCTCTCTCTCTCCTCTTCTTCCTCTCTCTCCATTCTTTCCTTCCTTCCTTTCCTTCTTCCTTCCTTCCTCCCTCTCTTCCTTCCCTTTCTCTTTTCTTCCCTTCCTTCTCTTCCTTCTATCCTTCCTTCGTTCCTCTCCTCTCTCTCCTTCCTTCTTTTTCTTCTCTCCTTTCTTCCTTCCTCCTCTCTCCTTCCCTTCCTCTCCTCTTCCTTCTCTCTCTTCTCTCTCTCTCTCTTCTCTCCTCTCTCTCCTCTCTCTCTCTCTTCTCTCTCTCCTCTCTTCTCTCTCTCTCTCTCTCTCTCTCTCTCTCTCTTCTCTCTCTCCTTCCTTTATCCCCTTCTTCTTCCTCCTCCTTCCTTCCTTCTCCTCTCTTCCTCTCCTTCCTTCCTTCCTATCTTCTTCCTTCTTCCTTCCTTCCTTCTTCCTTCCTCCTCTCTTCCTTTCTTCCTTCCATCTTCTTCTTCCTCTTCTCTCCTCTCTCTCTCTCTCTCCTCCTTCCCTTGGCACTGTGTTAATCCTCACGGGTCATCTCTTCCTCCCTCCCCCTCCCCCTCTCTCTCTCTTCTCCTCTCTCTCTCTCTCTCTCCTCTTCCTTCCTTCCTCCTTCCTTCTATCCTTCCTTCTTCCATCCCTTCTTCCTTCCATCCCTCTCTTCCTTCCTTCTTCCTTCCTTCCTTCCTTCTCCTTCTCTCCTTTCTTCCTTCCATCCCTCTCTTCCTTCCTTCCTTCCTTTCCTTCCTTCCTTCTTCTTTTTCTTCTTCCTTTCTTCCTTCCATCCCTCTCTTCCTTCCTTCCTGCCTCTTCTACCATCCATTCCCTCCTTCCTTCCATCCCTCCCTCTCTTCCTTCCTTCCTTCCTTCCTTCCTTCCTTTCCTTCCATCCCTCTCTCCCTTCCTTCCTTCCCTCTCTTCCTTCCTTCCTTCTTCCCTTCCTTTTTTCCTTCCTACCTTCCTTTCTTACTTCCTTCCTTCCTTCCTTCCATTCCTTCCTTCCTTCCTTTCCTTCCTTCCTTCCATACAAAGCTGTCTCTCCCTCCTCGATAAAAACCAATATTTCACACACACACACACACACACACAGGGAGGGAGCTGTTAAACTGTCATTAGTGTAATTGCGAGACTTAAAACTATAATTACTACTGACTCAGGGGACTATGAAGCCGGAAGGTGTGAAACAGCTGTGGGAAGAGGAGACTGAGCGAACATTTGTAGACAAGGAAAAGATTTGAGAAATTGATGGGCTTGCCTCGTCCCAAGTGTTCGCGAATTATGTGGAGTGACTGTACAACTAAAATTCAAACGCTTACATTTCGATCAAACAACTTTACAACTATAATATACTGATAATATTAAAATTCAAAATGATGATTTAAACACTGTAGTAGTCTCACTTTTATTACAAACAGGAAAAGACAAGACATATCCAACATAATTTTCTTGCTGATAATTTAGTTGAAATAGTTGAAGCTGATGAGCAGTTATTAGAATAGCAGTGGATGAAATAAGAAAAGTGATATTTTTGAAATACCACTGAGTATAGTACATAAGTACTTGATTCAGGTATGCATTACTTACGTTGGATTTTAAACCTGTTTTTGTTGTCAGCTATTATGGAGTATGGGGAATTTAAGTAATCTGACTGAGAGCAACAGTGTCACCTCTGGAATGATTCACTAGCAAAGAAGTGCAGAGCTACCAAGACTTGAGTGTGGATTGGAATTGCTACAGTCCTATTGGTGGGTCTGGAAAGCTGTGGTTCAATCTCCTCACAGAGCTGCAGGATCTCATGGGAGGGTAGGTGGTAATACCGTAGGTGATGGTTGTCACTGACATCTAGACTCTAGAGAGGATCAAGCCGATCTCTGAAGACCCTTTCCATGTGCAGCCTGTCATGTTCTATTGCCCTCAGGAATTCCATGATAGCTGAAAAAAGTGATTTTAGGGGGATAGGAATGGTTTGATGTGGTAATGGTTATGAAATTGTAAAAGAAAACTGGAATGAAAATTATTAAAATTATGGAATATTTAAATATCCTAAATTTCTAATTATCACTCACTTTATAACCCTATCTAAGATGTCTCCTACATTGCTTGATTAACCTAAAACACTTAAAAGCCATTAACATTGTAAGACTATTCCCTATAGCTACGGTAAACCCTGGATAAACCCAACCAATTGGGGGGAAGGGTCGACCCACCTGTTGCCAGCCCCACCACACACCATACCTCCCTGCCACCTGTTGCCAGTCCCACCACACACCATACGTCCCTACCACCTGTTGCCAGCCTAACCACACACCATACCTCCCTGCCACCTGTTGCCAGCGCCACCACACACCATACCTCCCTGCCACCTGTTGCCAGACCCACCACACACCATACCTCCCTGCCACCTGTTGCCAGCCCCACCACACACCATACCTCCCTGCCACCTGTTGCCAGCCCCACCACACACTATACCTCCCTGCCACCTGTTGTCAGCCCCATAACATACCATACCTCCCTGCCACCTGTTGCCAGCCCCACCACACACCACCATGATTTATGGAACATCAAAACAGGACGTAAAATGACGATACAATTATCGCCGCCACGGACACAAACACTGTGCCGAGGTTACCGGTCATTTCGCCCACACGTCAATTCGCCCACAAGACATTTCGCCCACTCTTAAGTCAATTCGCCCACACGATCCATGTCACGGAGTCATGTAACTATATCTTCCTCTGGCAGAAATGGAATGCGTCAGAAACACGTACTTAAAGAGTTGTGTAGGTGGGGGTAAGATTCCCTAGATCTAGGGTAATTTCCTTATATCTAGAGAAAATTGCCTATGCCTAACCAAAATAAACCTACCCTAGCAGGGGGCTTGACCCACCGATAACCTAACCTAACCAAATCTAGCCTAAGCTAACCTAACCTAACCAAATCTAACCTAACCAAATCTAACCTTAACTACCCAAATCTAACCTACCCTAACCTAACCTAAACAAATCTAACCTAACCTCCTAGCGGGGGGCTGGGGGGGTTCTCGACACACTAAACAAATATAATCTAGCCTCCTACAAGCTCCTAGACTCCATAGTGTGGGCGAAATGACTCCATAGTGTGGGCGAATTGACCTGTGGGCGAAATGACTCCATGGTGTTGCGAAATGGCATGTGGGCGAAATGACCGGATACCCTGTGCCGATGAGTGACGCTCATACCACGGCCTCTTGCACTTATTTCGGTTATTAGTATACATGTCCCTACTCTTGCAACAATATAAATGATCACAAATTAGTATTCACTATCAGAACTTACCTATATAAGTAGCTAGATGATGAAATCAGCTACAGGAGACGGTATTCCTTCCCGCTAAAATGTCTGGTAAATCTTCTGGTAAGACGCTACTAGACACAGGGACCACTCGTAGGTTACGAGAAGATTTGCAATATCGTAAGTGTTTGCTGAATAGGGTCGTGCCATGTGCGCGGAGGTACGAGGAAATTTACCAGAGTTTTACCTCGTAAATGGTTTGCTGAATCCATCCCTAAGACTCCATGTGAGTCTGAGTGTGCTCACTCACCTGTGAGTGAGTGAGTACTTGTCACGATATTAATTATTCTGGCCTGTCTGTTAAGACTTAAGCTTCCTTGGCCTATTGTAAGGAACCCGTGACTTTATATTATAAACATAACCTTATAAGTGTACATATATATATATATATATATATATATATATATATATATATATATATTATATATATATATATATATATATATATATATATATATATATATATATATATATAATACAATATATATTTATAATAATAGTATTGTCTCACTCGATTCCTTGGCACTTACTTTACTTACTTACAATACTTATACGTTACTTAAATCAGCAAGCCTTACTTAAACCCGCTCGACCACTTGCAATTACTACCATATTGATGTATATACCTCTTGGCAGCGAACCAAGTTACCTGCCTATCAGGAGGGCAAAACTGGCAATCACCCCTACACGTCAGAGACCTATATCTTACATGGGTAGATCCCGTTACCTGTAAAATAACAAGCTTAGAAATGGGTAACAAGATACAATCTATACCTCTCTCTGTTTTATAATTGTATAAGAGATAAGAAGTACTCTATTTTCAGGGAGTGTAGAAGATAATGATTATTGATAGGTGCATATGAAATGGCCTGTTTTGATAGGGCTACATATCATCAGAGCTGGGCAGTATTTAAATACATTTGTGTATTTAGAAATTTATTTATAAATACATTTGGTTGTCATGTATTTAAATACAGTATTTAAATACTTTTATGAGTATTTAAATATATTGTATTTAAATACTTATAACATAAAAATGTAAATACTTTTTTATCAGTTAATTTGGCCATAAACCCGCCCAACTATCTGGCAACCCTGATGTTACCGTGAACCAGTGTTTCCACTTGCAAGGAAATGTCCTGATTTGAAGGAAATTTAGGCCTGAGAAGGAATTATCTAAGGAAATTCTAAGGAAATCCCTTTTTTTCGGACATGTTAGAATTTGTGTGTATTTAAAATGTATTTGCAAATGTATTTAAATACAATTGATGTATTTAGTATTTAGTATTTAGATACATTCGTAAAATGTATTTAGTATTTAGTATTTAAATAAATTTCTCCTATGTATTTAGTATTTAGTATTTAAATACATTCAATGTATTTAGTGCCCAGCTCTGCATAACATTATATAATGCAAGTGTTGAGTCTGAATAGATAACTACATGATCACGGACTTTCCATCACTTATTCACGTGATCCTTGATCAATACACACAGACATACAGATACGTACGTATCAATAATAAGGAATTAATGACCACCTATTGCCTAACATTGCTCGGTTATCTAAGTCTCCACGCCCACTTGAAGCTAATTAATACGTAGTATATATTAATTCCTAGCCAGCCAGTCTTTAACAAGAATTGGAGCTAGAGAAGCAGAAGAACAAGCTGCTGGAGCAGGTCATGGTCCCCGCCCTTTCCTGTGTCGTCTGGTAGATGTGTTTGTTAAGTACGACACAGCCATACACAGCGCTGCAGCCGGGAAGAGACTGTTCTCCCAGGGGTCGGACGTCATGAAGGCTAAAAGAGCGATTCTGGGGCAGGATGTTCGAACATTCGTAACTTTCCGCCTCTAAGATCATCTTAGATTGTTCTTAGCGGCCATCTTTGTTCTTGGGCTACGAACACCACTAATTTGTATTTTCAAAGGACCGTCTGAATGTTCTTAGCTCACGATGATGCGATCTTCAAGGCCATTCCGTTCTGTTCCAATCATGCGGAATGGAACCCAGCTGATTGTCGCTTGGCCAATCAGAAGAAAGATTTCATCAACCTTTGAGAGTGTTAGCCAATCATAATGCACAGTCAGAATGTAAACAAATACATGACTCCCCAAGGGAAATATCACAACACTGAAGACGTATACTCACTAATAACCTCACTAATAACCTCCTAGCGAGACCCCTACCAAAAAATTACAAACTTATAATCTCAATATAACCTACCCTGGTAACATTCTAGTTCTTTCCCGCCCTTAGGTCTCGCTAGAAGGTTATTGGTAAGGTTAGATAAGGTTATGGTAAACTTTTGGTAATGGGCTTTCACCGATTTCGAAGCCAAAACATAGTTTTCCTGAATAGTTTTGATGTGTATCGAATGAATCTGGCACTCGTTTTTGTCGGAATGTTTTTGTTGTTTACAGGTGTGGGGGGGATTCCTTCCTCCCCGCCCCTCCCGGCCTGCCCCGCAAACCTTGCTCCGCTTCTCACTGCCGTAGTATTAATAGTTTTATTTTTTTTCTTGATATCACCTGTTACTAAACCAAACCCCACCTCTAACCTATAACCTAACCTAATCTGATTTAACCTAACTTAACCATTTGTGGCTAAAATAACGGTCGATTTTCGGTAGTAGCTTACATGTAACTCCATTATTATTCAATTGTGCCATGGGAAATGGGGTTCAAAATACACAGATTGAAGAAATCTACACGATGATGTAGGTAAGAATCCTAGGACTTTTGAAAGCCCACTACCGAACTAATTAAACCCACCCATTATCCAAGCAGCTAGACTTTACCTGGAACTGTCGCCGATAGGAATTCTCGCCGACGTCGGCGGGTTTTCCATTTTTTTTCGTCGGTGAGTGTTCCTATTTTACCCGTGTTTCTACATTAAATACCAGCAATAGCCTGAACAGTTAGGTTAGGTTATGTGGTTAGGTTATGTTGGCCAGTTGACTATATTTCTAGGTTGAGTTAGTGAATGAGCGGGGGTGATTCTCCCCCAGCTCAGCACCGAAATAATACCGAATTGACATATTACAGCAGATGGGCTGAGTTGAAATGAAAGCCTGCATTCTAGTGATTTTTGTGCTTTAACCCCACAATTTCCCTTTGCTTCATAGCCCTGCCGCTTAATATTCCGCAGAAGTTGGCGAGTTCCACAAGCCTTATAGCTTATTTTTTCTGTATTATTTTTGTCTCACTATATTGTGGACAATGTGCAGTAGTCCGTTTCCGTTATAAATTATATTTACAAGTAGAAATTATTATCCCTGTTAGTACCTTATAACAGTTGCATTTCATTCCAGTTGGCCATCCCTCCCTCATTCATGACCAGACATACCAGTGTTGTAGGTCTCGAGACTGGTCTTGGTCTCGAGACTGGTCTCGAGACCAGTTTGATGTGGTCTTGGTCTTGGTCTTGTCTCGTTTGATGTGGTCTTGGTCTTGATCTTGGTCTCGAAGCTTCTGGTCTCGGAGTTTGACTCGAGACCAGGTCGAGACCAGGATTAAAAAGTGCATCGCGGCGTTGGGAAGGTCGGAATTTATTATCATACACTAACTAGTAACTAGTAGTAAACTGTATTTGTTTGAATATACTTTGCCAATTTGCCTTCTTTCTTTTTCTTTTTACAGCAGCTAACCCATCAAAGGTATAGGGTATTACTCCCTGTCCATTAACTGCATGGACAAAGGTTGAGCATATACCAGTTTGGTTCACATTTTTTATTATTTTTGCATTTGATCCCGATTCCCTAAAACTATTTGGATAATTTGATTAGGTCCGTTATATTCAAAGGTACACGTATGAGAATAAAAAAATTAAAACCCATACTTACAAACAGGACAGGATAATACAATTTAGTATTTACGCAGTACAGACCAAAAAACATTCAGATAATAGTCATATTTAAAAATAATATTTTTATATGCCTGTTCTTGGTCTTGGTCTGTTTCGGAGGGTCTGGTCTTGGTCTTGGTCTTGGTCTCGGAGGGTATTGGTCTTGGTCTCGGAGGGTATTGGTCTTGGTCTCGGAGGGTATTGGTCTTGGTCTCGGAGGGCTGGTCTTGGCCTCGGAAGGTCTGGTCTTGGTCTTGGTCTTAGTCTCGAAGGGTCAGGTCTTGGTCTTGGTCTCGGAGGGTCTGGTCTTGACTACAACACTGACATATACATATAACAGCTCTTCTCGCCCTATCATATCTCCTGCAATACAGTACCAAGTGCTGCACTGTCTCATCCACCCCCTCATTCCTCATCGTACACAACTTGCTCCCTACATTCATCCATCTATACACCCTATCATACACCAGTGGGCTTGAACTTGCCTAGCATAACAACTCGCTACCCCAGCTTCCATCATTGAACCATTCACTCATAAGTTTCGCTTTACTCATATACCATTCAAGAGTACCTACTCTTCTCAGACATCCTTGCCCACTAATCACACATTCCTTTAACCTCCACATACTCATTTAGGTAAATATGCAGTTTCAACTAATACTCCTTTTGACCAATACTCTTCTGACATAACTGGGGCGCTACGCCCCCCAAGACCCCCTTGCTAGTTAACTAACTTAACCCGGGCATTGATTACGTAACCTAACCTCACTGGGGATGTTACGCAACCCCCAGCCCCCATGTGTTATTTTTCATTTCCGTCAGCTGTTGTGTGGGTTAGAAATACTCCCTATGATGAGAGCGAAACGTTCAGGATACTTAAAACCACCGATTGGTTGTGTTGTATTGTATTGGTTTAAACTGCACTTATACCCTTATGCATTTCACTTTTCCACCTAGTATAGTACATGCATTACACGCACTCCCGTATATAACACTTTAGTCGCCACCTGCCTTAACGTCGCCAGGCGCCATATATTACGAATTATAGCATCACAACTGATTTGTGTGTGCCACTGAAGATGATACACAGTAGTTTATATCATGACTGTATAATTTACCCTGTTTCAGCGTTGTTTTATACTTTATATTTGTATGTAGCTATATACGGTTTCAAATTTCACTACTCGTTTTTTGGGGGGGCGACGACGACGGCAGGAGGACACTCTAAACATAAACACTAGATGGCGACCTTAGTGTAGCCCGTTATAAACGTTGCCACTCGGTTTTATTTTTGTAATTTATTCATTTATAGCCAAAATATGACACAGATGAAGACACAAAATGACACAGACTCTCCAGATAGCCCTTTCTAACTTTCCCGAAATCATAGATGTAGAAATGTATGTATTGACGCCTCCAGACGCCTGTAAATAGAAAAGAAACGTTGTCCTAGGGACTTTAGTGCTATCTACGGTAGTCCTTTCCTCCCCTAAACACACACATCAAGGTTACCTAGTTTATCTGCCGTTCCAGCACTAATTTTTCATAATCTGCTTCTCTATCCATTCTATTCATACACCTTGCGTACCCACCCACTATCATTCATTCGTTCCAATCTCACTTTATGCCACCGCCATCCGTATCCTTCACTTGACTCAATTCTCTCCATCTCATCCTTGTCACCTATTCTCCTTCTCCACTTCCCGCATCTTCCTCTCCCTTCCTTTGATAGTCTTCTCTATTAAACACTTCTAGCTTAAGACACATTTCTTTTTTATTTGTACTTCTCTCATTCCAGTCACCTACAGGTATTCGGCAGCATACCATTCATTGCACCCTTCACATTCCCCCTACAACGTCCTGACCAACAATAAACAACTCAACAAGAAATAAACAACTTAACATAACTTTATATGGCTTGTATATTATAAAAACCTTCATCATGCAACCCTACGAACAGCAGGGTGCTCCTCAGCAATCTTAGCACTAAGAACAAATATGCTGGACATAAGACAAAATATGGCGGATGGATTTTCGTAAAGATTGTTTGATAATACATCTTAACGCGTTACGAACGCTCTAAGATAAATCTTAGTGCTAAGATGATCTTAGAGACCGTTACGAACGTTCGAACATCCGGTCCCTAACCTCCAATCATTTTGAGAGATTGGTCTTCATGAAGGGGAACATGGACCTGCTCAAGATTGAATTGTCACCAGAGGACTCTGAATGAGGAGTCTGAGGGGGCCTGATATCATTATATCACTGAAATATTATTTGGAGTGTAGTGTACTTATACTAATTATTACCCCTTAGATTGCACTTAAGTTGATCAATTGAGTGAAGAGTCGCAATGAGGGGCAGGTGAAATGTGAGCTATAACGTCTTTGCGGCGCTGAGGGGTTAGTCGGGCATGTACAGGGGTCCCTTTGCACCCCCCCCCCATGATCCTCCTCCTTTTTTTCAAGTTTTTTTTAATACTATTAAACATTACACATGTCTCCAGTTGCATATCCATTGCAAAAATAGGTTTTCGGGCCGTTTTTCATAAATTGCGAATTCTCGAATTTTGAGGTAGTGTCATATTTGGCTGTATAGACCTACAACATATGATATATGTTACATTTTGCTGATTATTGTGCAGTACCGATATATTACCTACCAGAAAAAATGTTAAATAAATATTTAGAAGGATCCTTACTTGCATAAATCCAATATGGCCGCCAAATTTAGTCGATTTTTCACTAAAATGTGCATAACTTCGGACTGAATTAACCTAGGATGTTCATTTTGGGTTCTATACCTAGTTTTTTGTGGACAATGAATCCATCTATACCAAATTAAACACAATTAAGACATTCCTTATAACACATGCACACCTGCATACCTAAGGGATGCATCATATACATTCATATAAAGCGCTACTTTTGAATATCTTCATAACATATAATAATTATAATGCATGCTCTGTTCAATGTTACCGTGTCTGTCTGTCTGTCTGTCTGTCTGTCTGTATGTCCTTTTCTCTTGAAGTTTGTTCTCCAAAACTCCGGGAGTTTGTCTAGAAACTCTAGATGATTGATGAATCGCTTATAGCACTCCCTGTGGTACCCGTGGTTGTCCTGCAACACATCTGGGATTTTGCCTTGGCTTTTGGCATGGTGGAAAGCTGCGTTAGAATGTCATGAAGCACAAGAGTTCTAGACTATACGATAGTAATCCCAACACCAGTACACCTTCTACAGTGGTTGCTCACCTGAAAATGAAGAGAACTCTTTGTAAGTGTGAGTTGCCTTTAAGATATGCAGACATACAGCAAGAGAGAAGGACATACATACATAAACAGACAGACAGACAGACACGGTAACAGGGAACAGAGCATGCATAATAATTATTATATGTTATGAAGATATTCAAAAGTAGCGCTTTATATGAATGTATATGATGCATCCCTTATGGTATGCAGGTGTGCATGAGTTATAAGGAATATCCTAATTGTGTTTATTTTGGTCTAGATGGATTCATTGTCCACAAAAACCTATGTATAGAACCCAAAATGAACATCCTAGGTTAATTCAGTCCGAAGTTATGCACATTTTAGTGAAAAATCGACTATTTGGCGGCCATATTGGATTTATGCAAGTAAGGATCCTTCTAAATATTTATTTAACATTTTTTCTGGTAGGTAATATATCGGTACTGCACAATAATCAGCAAAATGTAACATATATCATATGTTGTAGGTCTATACAGCCAAATATGGCACTACCTCAAAATTCGAGAATTCGCAATTTATGAAAAACGGCCCGAAAACCTATTTTTACAATGGATATGCAACTGGAGACGTGTGTAATGTTTAATAGTATTATAAAAACATGAAAAAAATGGTTTTGGAGGATCATGGGAGGGGGGATGCAATGGGACCCCTGTACATGCCTGACTAGGTAGGTATGAAAAAATTACTAATATTATTGACATAAGTGATTTGGTAAAAAAAGAATTAATTTACTGGTACAAAGTGCTTTACCAATATTTTTGCACTTTATGCAGGACAAATGTCACGTAATTGGCTTGCGGTTGCGGAAGCACAAACTTCAAGAAATCTGCAGACTTACGGTTGCGGAAAATAAGGATTAGGGTTTGCGGAAATGGATTTTCATTTGCGGTGCCCACCTCTGACACACACACACACTTATACACGTCCGTGTGACTCAGTTGGTTAGGGCGCCCGGCATCATTCTGTGGTCTGGCGTTCGATCCCCGACCCCGCTCAATCCCGGGGATTTTTCCATTGTGAAATTCGAGTGGTACTGTCCCCCTTGAGTAAGGGGATGGGTGTGTGTGGTGTGTGAGGTCCCAGCATTGCCCAAAGATCGGTAATAATGAGCTCCAAGCTCGCACTGAGAGGGTGAACTGGCGATCTCGAGCCAGCTCGCGTGGACAAGACCATGGGTGAACTTACCCACCCCCTTCCCACACACACACACGCTTGTATTGTTCGAGATCATTGTTTAGACATTATTCATAAATGGTCACGCAGAGGTGGTGGTCGGCGGACACTTTAAACCAAGCAAGGCTCCAGCCGTGGCTGGGCTCACCTCGACCATGTTTATTATGTAAATTTATTCATTAATGCTGATGCGGGAAAATCCGGTGTTTGTGAATTAATCAAGCTGGGAGGCCGCCTTGCACGTCACCACACGTGTACTTACTTTCCCCTAGACTGCCCCGGGGACCCTTCTAGCAAACAAAAACCAGCCAAGTTTCTTCAGTCACAACGCTACCTGATGTTGAGGCTCGCCGGTGTAAGCTGAAGACACTTTCTAATTCGGGCTGGTTGATATATAGCACTTATAGCAGGTGGTCCTAAACACGGTTGACTCAAAAATTATTCATTGTGTCTTCAAGTTGTCATCTTTGTTTTTGAGTGACTATCGTAATGAATGGCTACTTGCGACTAAATAGTTTTTTTGTCTTATTAGCTTTATACAAAAACTGGAATATCCTTAAATGTAAATGTGCTGTTACTCTTTTATGTATATTTAAAAGAATAATATGAAAATTCCGCATGACAATATGAGACAACAAAGAGATTGCCAGCAGATATTAGCTTTTGGCTTCAATGTGGTAAGCAATAATGTCATGTCTCAATAAACCCGATGAACATAAAAAGCACAACTTGATATAAACATGAAGCATACGCAGATGATTTGAATGTTTACATAAGCCAACAAAGTAAATTGCATTTAGACGTACTTATCTTGGCGCGCCTCATGTTGAGGAAGGAAAAAATGAGCGTGATACTCTCTCAACAATAAAAAATTGCCTGTTATGTTCCCTTGAGTACTTTGATACACGATAAATACTTCACTGTGAGAGGAATTTTATTTTCATGGATACAAAACAATGCCCTTCACAGCAGAACACATTGAAAGGTAACGTTAATTTAAGTGACATAGTAATCAGGAAAAAAAACTAAAGAAATCAGCTTAAAGAACAAAATCATCGAGGGTAAAAGAAAAAAGTGAGAAATATCCTAATTGACGAGAAACCCTTGAATGTAGTAGACACGGAAGGAATGGTAATGAGGCGTGATGTGTGGGACAGACTGGCATCTCACTGATGTAACTGGGGAACATTAACATTTCTAGTAGTGTATTACTTACCCCTACGGGAAATCATCAAAGGACATCAATTTATTCCCATCAAGTGAAAGGCATGGAAGAAAATTGATGTGACCAGTAGCGTCACCAAGGGGAGCTACAGGGAGCTCAGCTCCCTTTAATTGAATTATCAGCCCCCTTAAAATAACGATAGCTTTGGATGAAAAACAATCAAGAACTGCCAAGAATGTGCTCATTCTAAATCAAATCAATGATGAATGGTACATTTTTCTTAGCCTCAAGACCCTTCAAACTTCAAACTCTGGTGACGCTGCTGGATGTGACCGTGTTCCTAAACTGTGATTAAACTTGTGATGAAGGGGAATGTTGTGGCTACCTCAGCCTCCACCAGAAGCGTCGTAAGAGTGAGATATAGTGACGCTGATGGTTGAATATGTGCTATGAGCTATGTACTCTGTTCTAGAGTTGTATCGGATATCTGCCTCCGTATCCGTATCTGTAGAGCATCCGCATAGTTTTTAGCATCCGCATCCGCATCCGCACCCGGGCTTATGATGAATTAAACATCCGCATCTGAATCCACATCTGCACCAAACACAAAGAGGATGTGGCGGATATACAATGCATTACAGAACCTGCAAAGTCGAAGAAAATGGATGCATGTTTACTTATTTATCTACTAAAATATCCTATCTTGCATTAATTTCTTTCAATTTTACATAACAATGTGTTAAGAGTTATTAGGAAGGGCAGCAGGAGGGACATAATTTTAGATCGTGGCCATATAACCTACTGTATACACTCATATACAGTCATAGCCCTGTATACCTCCATGAACAGGGGCATGTGGGAGGGCATACCAATGTCTTAGTCTCTTAGTCAGGTGTTGGAAAGTTAGTGACCATTTTAACGCCAAACCTTCCGGCACGCCCCGGAATAGCATCGCCAAATCGAGATGGAACCAGGGACTGTCGTTCTCCCCCTTGGTAGGAGGGGCATGTGGCTCTATCATTTGTGAACCGAGTATTTTGTTATAGGCAAAGCGTGACCTTGCGAATAATTCTGCCAGTCAGGTGATGAAAATAATGGGTGAACTAGGGGATGGGGGGCACTCAGTAGAGCGCATACTCCGCCCGAATATTTCATCAATTGGTTGCATGAATATATATATATATATATATATATATATTATATATATATATATATATATATATATAATATATATATATATATATATATATATAATATATATATATATATGCACTCAGTATGAGCGCATACCTCCGGCCGAATATTTCATCAATTGGTTGCCATGGCAACAGTTGTCAATAGATTTCATCCAAAATTAAATCAGTTCTTCCTTATACCAAATAGACTTGGTGTACTAAGTTTGGTCTAAATCTATTAATAACTTTTTGAGAAATCCTGTACACTAACAAACAGACAGACAGACAGACAGATCGGGGTGAAAACATAACCCCTCCAACTTCGTTGGCGGAGGTAATAACACTGTCTGCATGGTTCAGTGGTTAAAAGTGTGTCTGTCCATTCTGTGGTCGCGCGTTCGTTCCCCGCTCGGTCCTGATAATTTTCTATGACAAATGTGAGCGGTTACTGTCCCTTTGTGCAAGGGAATGGGGTGTATGAGGTCCTAGCTTTACTCAGAGATTGGCCACTATGAGCTCTTTCCGGGATCGAGATTCCACTTCGCGTGGGCAAGACCATGGGTGAATTACACACACATACACACACACACACACACACACACACACACACACACACACAACACACACACACAGACACAGACACACACACACAGACACACACACACACACACACACCTACGCACACACACACACATATACACACACATACACACAATACATATACACACACACACACACACACACACACACACACACACACACACACACACACACATGCACATACACAGGGTCTCCTCTTACTGTTCAGCAGGTCGGCAGTTAAAGTTCGCTCAGGGTGAATTCCTTAAACAATACAGTAGTCTGGGAAACCAAGGGCCCCAAAAAAAGTACAAAATAACACTTTTCATGTGATACCCCTGCTGTAAATTTTGTGGCGCTTGAATGATGTTTGTGGGGGTGTAGGACACCAGAAAAGGGACTTTGGCAAGTTGGATCGGATTGGACAACTTCTCCAGGAACGATTTTTTGACTTCAGCCGGCAAATCCCAATATCGAAAAAACTAGGGGGATGTGGAAATGCAAATCCCTGTATCTCTTGAACCCTGCATCTCACAGTAACAAACTACCACTCATTCTCTTTGGTAGAATGTCAGCTTTCAAATGATGTATAACAAAATTTGATTAAATGACTTCTGTTGTCAGGGGAGGCGGTCATGCTGAAAATCTAGGCCCTGCATTAAACAAATTGTAAATTTGCTGCATCATATGTTATGATAAAGGCAATCCTTGATATTACTGTGTTATTTACAGCCCTCTCATGTTTTTTGGGAAATTAAGGTTTGGACTAAGGAACATTTTGCCTCTTTATTTTGAATGAGTTTGGGGGGTCACATTTTTAACAAATCCAATTTCTTTTTTATTTACGTAAATAATTATATTCGCGTAAAATTGATATTGTTAATATGTTGAACTGTTACTATGTATGGAACTGTTGGAAGCAAAGTAATGTGGGTTAGAGTCAATAAAACTTGCCAGTTATACCAATGCTGACAAAATCCATGTGCCCAATATAACATTTGCAGCACAGCAGAAAAAAGGAAAGAAGAAGCAAGACAAGATCCAACAAGTACTATCTGAGGACAGTGGAGTTACAAGTGCCGTTTGTGCCACACAGGATGTAAGTGATGAAGTAAGGATTAATGCGTTCAGTTATGAGTGGTTGGAATACCTGCCATCTCTGTTTGAACCAGACAGGGATGAATATACAATACGGAAAGGAACCAAATCAGACTTTATAATGACACAATAGGATAATGTTGCTGATTTATGAGTGCCTTTGAAGGAATTGCCCATCGATTGTGCATCAGAGTTAGTGAATCTTATTGATGAGATGTCATTCATCCATCTAACGTTTTCAGACTCTAGGTGAGAGTACATTCGGGCAACTGCAAGAGAAGTACAACTTACAAGAGTTAAATCATGAGTATGAAACCTGCAAACTATCAGGAGGTACACTTTATTGGTGATAGGTATGACTTTGGCCTGAAGAGTCTAAAAAGGGACGAATGCCTCAAACGGGAAATGGATGTGAGATCACCCAAGTACATTCCTGCGGACACTCTGGCCATTCCTCCATAGAAAGGATTCCTGTCAAACAGATATAACAATGCAAATCTACTGTCACATTTCTTATCATGTTGGTCAATTGCCTCTTTGCCTGATGGCTTCATTCTGGTACTAGAAATTTCGCCAGATGCGATACGTGTCACACATAATGGAGCAACTGTCATTCGTGAGCTGCAATGTCCTTCCCATGAGGAGGTAGACACTAAAAATTTTGCACATTTAGCGAACTGTCCAGATGAAAGTGTTGTGATTTTTCAGGCGACTGACACGGAAATTATACTGCTATCATTGTACCATTTTCCCAGGCAAATGAATATCAAACAGCTATGGGTGAAAAAAAAGACCTCTTCCTCCCTGTTCATGACTTGGTGAAGTCACTGGGTGAAGCTGTGGATAAGGACCCTTTGCAGTTAACTGACACCTTGCTTACTTGTTATGTCTTGTCAAGCTGCGGCTCAGTCAGCTATCCATTCAGATGGGGTAAAAATAGGGTAGCAACAGCTGCGCTACAATATGGAGGCAAAATGCCAGCATTTTCGAATTCTGTCCTCACTGATTCAGGCCAGAAGGATGAGTTGCCCATTGAAACTCGCAGCTTTTTTGTGATCTGTATGGCAGAGCAGACTATACGTCCTTAGATAAAGTCCGTGCTTATTTATTTGCTTCTTGGAAAAGTGATCTGCGATTTCTGCCTCCAACTGAAGACGCATTTCACTGTCACGTTTTAAGGTTTCTTTGCCAGATCGGCCTGTACAAACAGGCCACACTTGCCAACTCAGTCCTTCTTCCACCTGATAAATATGGTTGGTATGTGGAAGATGACAGGTTGCTTCCAATCATGAAGAAAAAGTCATGAAAACGTGCCATTGCGAAATTGTCTTTCTGCAAATGCAAAAAAACGCCGTGCTGTCTGAGGAACTCTCCATGTGAAAAAGCGGGTGTGCCATGCATCATAGCATGCATCTGCAATGGGGACCAAGATAAGTGGACGCTTAATGGGTGAAAACAGTGATGGTGATTAATACACTTGTCATCCTCAGTTTACCATGTGCGGTACTCCATAACATAGTACTTTTTCGTGGCTGGGAGTGAATCAGACTTGACAAGTACATGTATGACGTACATAATTTCTAGCTACTAAATAATAGCCCAGACCTTGCAAAATCTATTCAATGGTTAGTATAAGAGTTAGTGTATATTCCCTACAGTCAGGAGTCCATGACTATCTCACAAATTTGTAGGGAATACATGGATGCGAAAAGCAATAACACTTCTACCACAACTATGTCACAGTTACAACGGGTTCAGGTCGTTTCGGCCTTAAGTAATTTAAGCCGTGACGCCAAACTAGCAAACGGCCGAATCGTCTCACGGCCTAAACAACATACGGCCTAAATTGTATACGGCCTAAATTGTATACGGCCTAAATAACCAAACTGTTATTTAACGTGTATTTCACCCTATATGTATAGTACCAGTTTTTCTGATATATATATATACAGGTACCTTGTTTATCCTGGGTTAATAATTGATTATATAATAAATAGTGAGGTATGTAATTAGCTCCACAACCACGCGAGTCACGCCCCTATCGTAACCGATCGTGACGCACGCAGAGAGAATGACGCAGAAAGAATGAGGTAGAGCGAATATTAACGATTGTTCAACTCACTCAAACAGCTAAAGACCTGCTTCTATTATTTTCTTATATTTTTCTGTCTTTGCCAGTTTCCATGCCTTAGACAATATATCTTGTGCTGTATTTTGTGACCTAAACTTAACTTTTAAGGGGCGGGCCCCTCCCTCTTCATATTTGCCTAACATATGTATTTCTTTTATTTCTTCTTCTACCTCCGTATTTTCTTCTACTACTTTGAATATTTCTTTTGACCTTTTCTTTTCTTCCTCTTCTCTTAAGTTTTTCTTGGGCAGCACTTTTTCCTTCAAACCAAAGATGATGACACATTTCTTTTTGTCCACCGTATCTCTTACTAAATGTTCCTTTTGTTTTATCACTTTTACTACATTTTTGGTCAGATTTTTCTTTTCATTTTCTTGATCTTCAATTATATTTGGCGTAAGTTTTCTTGGTCTTTTTCTTTTTCTATCTTCCATGTCTTTCTTTCATCTTTCATTTCCTCTTGTGTCATTTTCCATTTCTTATGTACTGAATACATTTCTGCACGCATTTTCACTACCTTTTCATCGTCTTGCTTTCCGTTTAAATCATCTACTCTATTTTTCAAAATAGTATTATCTTTTTCCAAAACGTACACTTTCTATTCCATCTTCTCAAGTCTATCCATAAATTCGTGAACAATATTTTCTAACATTATGACTCTTCTCTGGTTCATTTTTAGCCCTATTATGTCTTTTTCTTTTGTATTGAATCCATCGAAATTGGTCCCAGCTGATCCCTCCGCCGCCATTTTGTCCATCCTTGTTACGGTGTGTGTGTGTGTGTGTGTGTGTGTGTGTGTGTGTGTGTGTGTGTGTGTGTGTGTGTGTGTGTGTGTGTGTGTGTGTATTCATCTAGGTGTATTCATCTAGTTGTATTTTACGGGACCAGAGCAACGCTCGTAGGGCCCCGTCTCCATATCAACATTTTTATCATTCATCCTTAGTGCTTAGTTTTGGCCGAGGCCAGCACCCCGGAGAGCAGGTCACAAACCCAGGCTAACACCCGGTACCCATTCACTGCTGGGTGGACAGGGGCTCGGGTTTTAAAGTAATCGTCCAGACCCATTTTTTCTTTGCATAATTATGTTGAATGTTCATTCAAAATACCTAATCCACAAAAAATCATTCATTTTCACGCCTTATTTCCCTAAAAACATGACTTTTGTAAAAAGCGCGGGAAAAACAACAGCCACATTCCAGCCGTGGCGTGAAACTTGCAGGCGACATCACAGCAGGAAGCCTCCCAGCCCCGCCCGACACAGACATACGGAGACTCAGAGAAAAATACAGTACCCGAAGAATCCCGGGTGCTTCTGGTATATTTTTTGTGCGACACGGCACATACTTGCATCCTGCATGGGCACAGCAAGAAAGCTGTCCCCTTCCCGAGAGCTTAGCATCCATTCACAACCCACACGGCGACGATATATGTGTGCAGACGTGTGGAGCGGCGGGTAGTAGCGAGCCCTCTCATCTCGGTGGCCTCGCTACTACCCGCCGCTCCACACGTCGGCACACATATATCGTCGCCCCATAGGCTGCAAATGGGTGCTAAGCTCTCGGGAAAGGCACAGCCCCCACGCTGCATCCACACAGGATGCAAATACATGCCACATCGCACAAAAAATATATCAGAAACACCCAAAATTCCCCAAGTACTACATTTTTCTCAGAGTCTCCGCGCATCTGTATCAGGCAGGGCTGGGAGGCTTCCTGCTGTGACGTCGCCGAGCCGTGGTGCGTCGTCTGCTGATCGCCAGTTGTGTTTTGAGAGCTCGTGGAATTTACAGATTTTGAATGCGGATCATTTAAAAACCGGGTGACTGGATGCAAAAAGTGACAACATATTGTTGATATACTCGATCATGGCTATATTTTGACTGCATTAAATCAGGAATGGTGAAATGGTCTGGACGATTACTTTAAGGAAACAGCCCATATGTTTCCGCTCCGCCCGGGGATCGAACCCGGGACTTCTCGGTTGTGAACCGAGCGTGCTTCCCCTATACTACGGAGTATCCTATATACGAGTATGTGTGTGTGTGTGTGTGTGTGTGTGTGTGTGTGTGTGTGTGTGTGTGTGTGTGTGTGTGTGTGTGTGTGTGTGTGTCTTGAAGTATCACCAAGCACTGCTTTCTTTCATATCACTATTCTCATTCCAGTATTGCTGTTATGTAAAATGGCTACACAATCAAGGTCGATCTAGAATCCGCTTACAGCTTGCTGATCAGCTGTTGGACTCAACCAACTGGTTGGTTGTTGGTTCAACGGCTCAATTGTTGTAATGTCTTGTGCCTCCTGTCAGTGATTCACTCCCACCGGTGCCACTAATGCCTTGTTATGAATCACTATGAAATTGATCTGCAGCCAGTCATGTGATACACTCGATCGATCGATCGAGTCTATCAATACACTATCAATACTCGGTCGACCGATACACATGAATGACCATGTATTGAGCATCTAACGAGACGCTTAGTTATGTATACAACTCTTCACCGTTCAATCAAATTGATTACCAAAGCCTTAATGACCTTTATAGTCAGCCGTGCCTGTCACTGTTTTTCAGTTGCAGCGTCATCCAATTAACAAACTTTCTATATAAAAAATTAAAAAATTAACATATATATTAAACTTTCTCATACCTCCTTTTACATAGTCCATTTTTTCACTTATACTAATGCGCTTACTTTTTGTGATTTTCTCTTTACTCTTCTTGACAATCATCTCTCGGGTTTTTCTTCGTTTTTACCTTACGCGCCGCCTCATTCTACCATTGTCAACCAGCCTCACGTATGCCAAGGTTTGCCAGGCCGCTTTGTAACCCTCTATCGCACCAGCTCCATTTCCCTAAAGAATCTTGGGCACTTCCTTCCCATTCCCGTTTGGCCCCCAGAAACGTGCAGGCGGTGCATGGAATGCAGG
>JACEEZ010006284.1:5000-7500 GCA_016584305.1 Chionoecetes opilio | reverse complement strand
TCCTGGCATCTCCGTGTATCATCCTGTTTGACTTTTTTCCCTCTTTTTTTTCCTCCTCTTTCTTCTTATTCTACTTTAGTTTTTTTTCTGGTCGGAAGTGGGTCCCAATATCAGTAACATGGAACAGCAAGAACGCGAGAGAAGGAACAGCATTGCGGAGCTACAAGATAGGTATATAAAGGGAAAGAGTACCTCGTGGCGTCAGATAAAAGCCGATGTTAGTAGGGGAATTTCTAAATGTATAAAAGTGAATTTTTTTAATGAAGAAAGTGTGAGAACGTACATATATAATGTTTTCTATCTATATAACCATAAAATCAACGTTTGGTGCAAAATGGGTGACTGTGTGACCTGTTAAGTAGGGGAAATGTGACCCGCCTGGGTGCGCGTGAGCAACTCAAATAAAAATGAGTTATGCACGAACAACTGTATTTGTAAAACTGATGTAGAGTTTGAATCTGATGTAATATATCAACAGTGTTGCATTCTTGTTTCACTGATTCAAGTAATTCAAACACAGTAGGTCACCTTAAAATAATAATAATAGTAATAATAATAATAATTATTATTACTATTATTACTATTATAATGTTTATTATTATTATAATTATTATAATAATATCAATAATAAACAACTTGTAATCTAATTCAATATAAGCACCTAAGCTAACTAACCTCAGTATAACCTACTCCAAGAACTGACTGACAGCTGCAAATTCCAAATGTTTTTCTTTTTTCCACAGGATCTGTTGAAGAAAATGGATTGGAACAAATGTTTTATCTGCCAACAGGAAAGAGAGGACAAGGAAGCCACATGTTCTTTAGATATAAGAAACTGCAATTCTGAAAATTACTACTCAAAGTTCCTTGAAGGTGTAACTGAATTTCAAAAGTTGGGAAATTCACAAAAATTTGAGTTTGAAGCTACAGTGGATAATCTCGTTGTACATAAAGCGAGGTTACACAAATCCTGCAGAGCCCAATTTTACTCAAGAAAATTTTAACGAAAAAGAAAGAAAAGACAATAAAAGGAAGCAATAGCACAGCACATTCAAGTAAAACGGGTGCGATTTTCAAGAAAAAAGGAAGACAAATGTAATTTCATCTTTTGTGTTAATCCGAACCCACAACACAACTGCACATCCCTGAATCTGGACACAAAGCTTAGACAAATGGCAACCGAGATGGAGGATGACACGATGATTGCCACACTGGCTGGTTGTGACGTCATTGCTATAGAAGCTAAATATCATAAGGATTGCTATACTAAGTAGTACTGTAACAAATACAGGTAATACATCAGCCAAAAGTAAGCACTCAGATTTTGCATCAGCTATAAAACTATGTTATGAGGAACTGTTCCAGTATCTAGAAGAACTATGGATGGGAAATGAGTTCCCCCCCATGGTAGATTTATGAATGCTCTTCAAAAGCAGGTTGGTGGAACTGGGTGTCGAAACTAAGCAAAATTCTAGCATTTTCAAGCACAAAATACTGCAACACTTTCCTGTTCTTCGAGAGGAAAAGCAAGGCCGAAATCAAGTTGTTTTTGTCCCAAACTCTGGAGTAACCCATGAGGATATGAAAGGTCATCATGGTTTTGTATTCAATGGCTTTTCCTGAGAAATGTCAAGAAACGTCGATTCCAGAATCACTGAAGCTGTTAGTTTCCACACTTCTATATGGCATCACCCTCAGTGTACTAGATGATAAACAAAAATGACAGGTTGTGGGCCTCTCCCATATTTTAGCATTCAATATGACCAAACTCTCAAAGATAAAACAGGTAAAGCCACCTTTTCCTATATATTTGGGTCTCCGCATTCACTCATTGACAAGAAGCAAAGTTCTTGTGAATGAGATGTATGAATTAGGCCTTATCAGCAAATTCATATTCCAACACTATTTGTTAGCATCTACAGCAAGGTATTAATTTATGTAAGCGGTTTTTATATTTTCTTACTTTCTTATCCAGTGTTTGTTGCGTGTAGCCTCGAGCGGTCGAAAGGCTAAATATAGTTATAGTTTTATAATGGAAATGTTAGGGTTTATACAGAAAACAATTATTACCCAAGCAGTTAATATATTTAAACTGTTTACAGGTATTTCACTAGTTCACCGTTACGTATAAGTTGAGCCGTATAATAAGTGTTAGTAATCCGAGTGTTTATTCACATACTATCGAAGTACACAGGTATTTCACTCGTTCAACGTTACGTATAAGTTGAGCAGTAATAAGTGTTAAGAATCCGAGTATTTATTTACACACACACAACACACACACACACACACGTGTTGATTGTCTCACAGCCAAGTTGCTTCTCTGTTAATATAGACCTGCGGGAGTTGTAGGGACAGTCAGCACTGTATATGCGACGAGTATAACAATTCTCCCCACTCCTTTTTGTAGGAGTATTGAGTCCCCCTGCGGAGGGTCGGGAGCGTGACGTGAGTCACACGCCCTTCAATGTAAGGTTTCACCGGGGGACATCCGGCGCGC
>JACEEZ010006284.1:0-2500 GCA_016584305.1 Chionoecetes opilio | reverse complement strand
TACCCTCATTCGGTTTCTATCCTTCTCTCTGTACCTTCATTTTAAGTTTCCTTTCAAACCGTTCTATTGCAGCTACTGTAGACGGACATTGTTCTTCTCCTAAATCTATCAATAGTGGTGTTCCCCAGGGTTCTGTCCTATCACCCACTCTCTTTCTATTATTCATTAATGATCTAAGTCTAACTTAAAGCCCTATCCACACCTACGCTGATGATTCTACCCTGCATTTTTCAACGTCGTTTATTAGACGTCCAACTCAACAGGAACTAAGTGATTCACGGAGAGATGCCACCGAGCGCCTAACTTCTGATCTTTCTATAATTTCTGATTGGGGCAAAGCAAACCTTGTTTTGTTCAATGCCTCAAAAACCCAATTTCTTCACCTATCTACTCGACAAAACCTACCAGATAACTATCCCTTCTTCTTCAATGACACTCTGTGTCATTGCTGTGCTGTGGCGTCTGCGTCCTTTTTTTTCTCCCTCCCAATTGCTTGCTCTCTACAGGGGCCTTATCCTCCCATGTATGGAGTATGTCTCACATGTTTGGGGAGGATCCACTCATACAGCTCTCCTAAACAGGGTTGAGTCAAAAGCTTTTCGTCTCATCAACTCCTCTCCTCTGACTGACTGTCTTCAATCTTTAAATCACCGCCGCAATGTTGCTTCTCTTGCTCTCTTCTACCGTTATTTTCATGCGCACTGCTCTTCTGAACTTGCTAACTGCATGCCTCCCCCACTCCCGCGGCTTCGCTGCACAAGACTTTCTACTCATTCTCATCCCTATTCTGTCCATCTTCCTAATGCAAGAGTTAATCAGTATCTTTACTCTTTCATCCCTTTCACTGGTACACTCTGGAACTCTCTTCCTGTTTCTATTTTTCCACTTTCCTATGACTTAAATCTTTTCAAAAGAAGAGTAACAAGACACGTCCCGAACTAAATTGGCCTACCCCTCTATTTTTATTTTATTCTCTTACTGTCTTCTTTATAGGGACTGGCAACTAAGCGGGATTTGTGTTACCCATTTTTGTTGTGCCTGTGGAAATTATCCACTAAAAACCGCTCTAATTTTGAGTAAGGTTAATTTGAATGGTGGAATTTGGCGCCTACCGTCAGGAGTCCGGGATACGAACACAAATTCCACCTATGTATATATTATAATAGATTTGGGTATATTAAGATGTAATTAGATATAAATTTGGTGGTATTAATCTATAATACCACAATTAATCAAAGGATTAACATAGTATAAGAATTGTGAGTGACCCACGTATGGGAGTAAAATATTATTGGAACAATACGTGGCGGTCACGAGCCAAGCTGAAAGGTTTTTCAGTGGAGGTAATTTAGTAACGCGTCAGCCACTACGACATGAAGTCGGAGTGAGCGGTTTGATTATACACTAAGGTGTAGTCAACTCATAATAATATGAGTAAATTTTAACCGATCAATCGGTTAAGAAAGGACTAAGTGTAAAACACACTTTGATAATATCGGCTCAGCTGTGAAAAGATTCCTCGGCCGACCAACCATCGCGGCCATTTTAGGTAGAGGATTTCAACCAGTCACCACGCAAGCCACGAGTTCCACTCCCAGCCTGTTGCAACTCTGACCACATCGACATACAATATTTCCCCAAGGATAGAGATCAAGCCAACGCATATTACAACCCACCTGTCACTGCTGAGTATACCTTAGTAGTTTAGGTAGAATTGGGTTAATCGTCTGGTGAGTTCACGTTAATCAACATTATAATTTTAACAGTTGTTGTCGACCATCAATTGGTGGTCGATAATTCCAACAGTGCCCTTGGCACAACTTGTGATGTTGTTCCTTGTGATGTAAAAATATATATATATAATATATATATATATATATATATATATATATATATATATATATATCTATATATATATATATATATATATATATATATATAAATATATATATATATATATATATATAATATATATATATATAATTATATACAACATATACATATATTAATAGTTTTTAGCCGAGCGTTAGTTTCAAACGAATGGGGTAAGGAGGCGTAGTGGTAGGCAAGGCCATAGTCCCTCGAACACTACCTCCATCCTCTACCCTCCAACAGAGTGGCAGCCGCTACTCTCAAGGTCACTGTTACTAAACTCAACTCATTGCCTCGTGCGCCATATTACAGTATATAGACGCTTTCTCTGTCACCCACGAGCACAATCAACTTTGGGATTACGTATTTCGAGATTATCTCTAAAGACATTGCAAAGTGTAAAACTTTGCAATAATTCATGTAAGATATTACAATACTCTTACAATAAATACAAAATATTAAAGTTACCTGTATGAAGTCAAAAATATTGTAATACTTGAAATATTAGTAATACTAGCCGCAAAGCGCCCCCCGGGCGACTTTTTGGCTAGCTCTCGGAGGCTATGTGGGCCTTCGGCCCACCAAACCAGACTCTCCAGTAGACCTTCACTTCATCATTTAGCCCATA
>JACEEZ010006283.1:22500-45301 GCA_016584305.1 Chionoecetes opilio | reverse complement strand
CCTCCCCCCCAGCCCCCCAATCACCCCTCCCTACACCCCTCACTCACACCCATCACCCCCTACGTCCACACCCTAAAACTCACACCCATCACACCCTCACGTCACACCCCCCCCTCCCCCACACCTCACACCCTCACGTCACACCCACCCACACCCTTAAACGTAAACACCCATCACACCTCACGTCACACCCATCACACCCTCCCCGTCACACCCATCACACCCTTCACGTCACACCCTCACCCCTCAGTCACACCCATCACCACGTAAATTTTCTGCCACCAAGACCTCCACTACCACAAAACAAGTTCATTATACTCAGGATCAACACTTCCACCCACCACCACCACCACCCAAGTGTTCCCAGGTGACACATGAGCCACGTGCAGTCTTTAAGCCAAGCTGCCTTGCGGTGGTGTGGCTTGTGTTTGTGTTATAACCTTGTGTTATATGGCTCCCTTTAACGCCTTCAAGCCCAGATCTTTCCTTTGTTATATGAAATTGTCTGTTATTAGCCATATAATTACGAAAAAGTCGTTGAGTCAGTCGTTGTCTGGTGGAGAGACAAGACGTGCCCAGAGCAGCTCGTGTGTGTGTCGAGTCAGGTCAGAGAGGATTAAGATGGCAGCTGCAGAGGAGATTAGCGTCGGCATGGCTAGTGGAGACGACGGTGTGGATAGTGGAGGTGATGGTGTTGTTCGTCGAGTCGAGGGTGTTGTGGAGTGGGAGAAGTGGAGGAGAGGGTGGAGTGAAGGAGTCTGAGGTGAAAACGAGTGTGGTAGAAGGAGGGAGAAGGATCATGGGGGAGTGTAGTAAAGGTTGTGGCGTGGCACTTAAGTCTGTCTATTCTGGAGGCGATTGAAGACCTGAAAAGGTGCTTCAAGGTAAAGTGAAGTGAAAGATTTGAAAAGCGTGGCGAGGAAGCAGGAAATAGAGATACGATCTCGTAAGTGTGGAGGTGGAGGTCCAAGTGGAGTGAGTGGAGGGGCACATGCGAGGGATGTACCTGGAGGGGTACCAGAGGGAGATGTGCCTCGGGCTACTACTAAGAGAGTGGTCCCTAGTAAGTCACCAGGGATTGGTGGATGGTAGGTAGTTGATCATGGTGGAGCCCGCTCGAAGGAGAGCAAGGTAAACAATGACCATGTTGTGTGCACGAACTCATTTCAGGTACTCTCGGGGCTACAATAAGAAGATAAGGAGGTAAGGACGGTAGACGATACATCATTACCCGAAGGTAAAATCTTGGTTGTTGGTGACAGTCAGATTAGGCATCTCGACAGCAGGTTCTGTGACAGGGATGGGATGCGCATGAAGTCGGTGAGTTACCCATGGAAGGGGATAGGTTATGTTAGGGATAAGATAGTTGAGTGCATGGCAGACCAAGGGAAAAACTCCATCGTCTGCCTGAGCGCTGGGGGAAACGATGTTGAGTGTGTAAAGGCGGCGTCACACTAGCACTTTTTCCGTCTAGTTAGACGATCTCCGTTGGTTTTTTCTCGCTCTGACTAGGTAGTCCGTCTGAATCAGTCAGTCTGAGACAGACGATCGTGATCGTCTTGATATGGAAAGTTGAAGTCAACTTTCATAGTCAAATCAAAATCCATAGTGATTACTTTAAAGATATTCGATATAAATCAGTAATTATTAGCAAATTATAATTCAATACGTTTGAAAGTATTAAAAATATTCAAGTGACTATTGTACATGTAGATACATTTAAAAGCCGGTTCTATATAACAGCCAACAGTCTCTCGCATGACTCGATTGTTGTGTTTCTTTTTAAAGACACTCAAAATTTGTTTCTTACTCTTCCTTCCTCATTCTGGTGTCCTTCTTTGCAATGAGAGGTGTTACTAGTTGTAAAAGTTTGTGATACTGGTCCTTGTCCAGCCTGGTCCAGTTCCTCATCGTCTCATGGTCCTCCAGACTCAGCTCTTTCAAGAGTCTATGGTAAACGCTTTCTTTCTCTCGACGAGCCAGCCATGAACGTATCCATGCACGTTTTTTAGCTCGTCGTCTACGATTGATAATACACATAATTAAGTGTATACCAGCGATAGCTTGCTGTGGCGTCGGAACCATGTTTGTTTACAGTCGAAGGAACAGCTGACTGGTGATGCAGGCGAACGATTGTGTGTGTGTGACGGCTTGCAGTCAGAAAATTGTTAGTTTTTAGAAAATTGCTGAAAAAACTAGACGGAAAAAGTGCTAGTGTGACGCCGCCTTAAGGAGTGAGGAATTGGTACGGCGGTTCAAGGAAGCTGTAGGTAAAGTTAGGGACAGGGATGGGGTCCTTGAGGTGTGTGGTGTCCTTCCAAGACCCTATGTTGACGACTTGTGGTGCTCCAGGGCTATTGCTCTGAATTCCCGGCTGGCACTTCATTGCAAAGCTAATGGTTGGGCTTTGTCGACAGCTGGGACCTCTTTTTCGGGCATAACCACTTCTACCGCAGGGACGGGGTGCACTTTTCGAGGAAAGGAGTTCAGATCTTGTCTGAATCCCTTGAAAGGGAGGTAGATGCACTGCAGGCTTTTTTAAGATAGAGAACCGGGTTTTAGACACGGAGGTCGGAGTAAAGGAAACTTGCGACACTAGGAGGAGTTTCAGAAGGCAGGGAACTAAAGTAATTCGTAAGAAGAGAGAGAGGAGGGGTTTAGTTAAAGATAAAGGGAAAATAGACAAAAAGAAGAGGAGTTGCTTGAAGGTTTACTATACAAAATTTAGGAGTATATTAAATAAGATAGATTTACTGAGAGGAACATCTTGTGTTGAAGAGTTTGATATAATAGCATTAACAAAAAAATGGGGGAATTTTGAAAGGGGAAAGTATTTCTCCCAGAAGTTGAGATCGGGAAAATTTAAATTTTTTTCACCAAAAAAAAAGGGTGGGGGAAGGAAAAGGGGGGAGGAGTTGAAAAAAAAAGCCCGGAACATTGCGTGGGTTTTTTGACAACGTTTTTTAAAAACGGGTGGTACCCTAAAGTCCATATGGGTGGAAATTAGAGAAGGAACTGATAAGATGGTCTTGGGTGTAGTGTACAGGCCTCCAAACTTATGTAAGGAGGATTCAGCTCTTATATGGGAGGAAATAAGCAAGGCTTGTAAATATAATCGATTATGCGTGGTAGGAGACTTTAATCTTAGAAGCATTGACTGGGATTTAATTATAGGAGACTGACGCAGAGGATTTGTTAAAACTAGTTCAAGATAACTTCCTAAAGCAAGCAATCAAGGAGCCTACTAGGGGAGATAATATTCTAGATTTATTATTAACAAACGGATGATTTAGTTACTGAAGTGGAAGTTGGTGGTACGTTAGGAAAAAGCGACCATTGCGAAATCAGATTTTGCTTAAATTGGGAGGTGGGAAGAGGAAGTGATAATACGCATAGAGTACCTGACTTCAGAAAGGCTAATTATGTAGGATTAAGAAAACACCTGGAAGGGATTAACAGAAAGGCTAATTATGTAGGATTAAGAATACACCTGGAAGGGATTAACAGTGACAAGATGGAGGGTGAGATGAGATCTGTGGTCGGGACGGAGGGGGGTGTCGATGAGGTCAACGCGGAAAAGGATTATAATACCTATGTCAGCAATTTAATTGAAGGTCAAAAAAATAATATTCCTTATAGGGCGATAAGATCAAGGAAAAACGAGCTCAAGTGGATGACTGAGTTTTTAAAACACAACATAGGGGTAAAAAGGGACCTGTATAAGAAAGTTAAGGATGGGCAGGTGGATAGAGAGCAGTATAATGAGATGGCTAGCACGGTAAAAAAAAATTAACAAGAGCAGCGAAGAAGAATTATGAGATTAAGGTTGCAGGGAAGGCAAAGACCGATCCTAAGGTATTTTTCAGGTTTATAAAACAAAGACTAGGGAATTAATGGGACCATTAAAAAATAAGCAGGGGAAAATTATAAGCACGGCAGAGGATATGTGTAAAATTTTAAATGCTTAATTCTTAAGTGTTTTTACTCAAGAGGATAAACAGGAGGTACCTGATAGTGAACAGATGTTTAGAGGAGAGGATGATGAGAAACTCGAATATATTGTGATAACTAGGGAAATGGTAGAAGAAGGTATAGACGGAATGAAGAATTTTAAGTCACCAGGACCAGATGAAGTGTATCCCAGAGTACTAAAAGAATGCAAAGGGGTTGTTAGTGATGCGTTAGTGCATATTTTTAGAAAATCGATTGATACAGGGGAAGTGCCATTAATGTGGAGGAAGGGAGATGTAGTTCCCATATTTAAGAAGGGAGATAGAGGATTAATGTCAAATTATCGACCCGTTAGCCTGACGTCAGTGGTAGGTAAATTATTGGAAGCTGTTATTGCAAAAAACATTAGAGAGCATCTTGAAAAGCATAGTTTGGTAAATGATTCACAACATGGGTTCACCAACGGTAAATCATGTCTCACTAATTTATTGAGTTTTTATAGGAAAGTTTATGAAACAGCAGATAATGATTGGCAGCGAGCGAAGCGAGCTGCTACTTACCATAAGACCCATTCGCGTAAGGGGAGTGGAACCAAGTTTAAGCCAAAAAGTGAATAACTACTCCTAAATATTGTTGGATTGAGCTGAAATTTGACATGCGAGTAGTGCTGTCAAAATCAATGGGGGTCTGTGAAACAAACTTTTTGCGTAGAACAAGCCCTTAATGAGTAATTATCGTAATGATTTAATTAGTGCTAATAAACTTCGGTTTCACAATAACTTCTGTTGCTTGTTGTAGACTTCTGTAGACTTCTGTAACTTCTGTAGACTAGGTATTTTAAAAGCACTTTGAGCTCGCTACCACGTTCCAGCCGCAAGAACTGAGCCAAAAACAAAGGGGCCAGAGGCTGGACGCCTATACTTGATAAGGATTATGATATAGTCTACTTGGACTTTAGTAAGGCATTCGACAAGGTGCCACATGGTAGACTCTTAAATAAGGTTAAGGCTCATGGAATAGATGGGAAGGTTCTTCGTTGGATTATATCTTGGCAAAGTGATAGGCAACAAAGGGTTAACAAGTAATGGTTAGAAATCTGAATGGGGGCAGGTTACGGTGGGTTCCCACAAAGGGTCTGTTTGGGTCCATACTATTTTTGATTTACATCAACGACTTGGATAGTGGGATTAGTAGTGATATCAGTAAGTTGCGGATGATACTAAGGTAGGTAGGATTATTAGATCACAGTTCTGATGTAAATATTTTGCAAGGAGAGTAGATAAATTAAAGAGTGGGCAGATAGATGGCAGATGAACTTTAATATTGAGAAGTGCAGCGTTATGAATGTGGAGAAAAAAATCCTGGAAATAGGTACACCATACGCAAGGTACGCTTGAAAGATCAAGAGGAATGAGAAAGATCTGGGAGTGCTGGTAAGCTCAGACCCCGTTCTAGGAATCATGTATGAGGCTAGAAATAAGCCAAATGTAGGATTAGAGAACCAACCTAACAGGATTTATAGGAGTGTTAAAGTAGAAGGTGCTGAAGTTTATCTAAAGCTTATTTGCTCTAGTCCAGACATCACCAGACTATGCGGTTCCAGTTTGGTCTCCGTATTACAGGATGGATATTGCCTTGTAGAATCATTGCAGAGAAGATGACCAAAATGATACAAGGGATGCGAAACTTTAGTTATGAAAGAGATTGAAAACTCTTAAATTTACACTCACTGGAGAGGCGTAGATTAAGGGCGATCTAATATAAGTTTGTAGGTGGATAAAGGGATACAATATAGGCGATGTAGGAAAAGTTCTTAAGGTTAGTAAGCAGGGTAGAACGAGAAGTAACAGATTCCAGCTGGAAACGCGTAGATTTAAAAAGGGAAATTGTTAGAAACTGGTTCACAAATATGGGTGGTGAATGGGTGGAATGGACTCAGTCGTAAGGTGGTCAATGCGGGAGTCTATGGGGTTCTTTAAAAGGAGTCTGGATATATTCATGGATGGGAAGGAGAGATGGATATAGGTAGAGTTAAGTAACAGGAACTACCCTCGTGTAGGTCTACGACTCTTGTAGCTTTCCTTACTTCTTATGTTCTTATGTAAAAAAAGTAACTAAATAAACCAAATTAGCTATGGGCAAGAATATTAAAAGGTCATATCTATATATATTGCTTATGTTCAATTAAAAATCGTCGAATGGGTGGTTAGATATACAAATGAAAATTACGTTCTGTGTCTCACGGGGTTAAACAAAACAATGCTAAACGATGCTCTAGGGTCGTCCTGTACTCTCTCCAGGCATTCTGCTTTCTTGTCTTCATGTCAACTCCCCTATTTTGCCAGGTGTCAAGCCATCTGTGAGCGTCACCTCACTGTTCACCGACTCCTTAGTGCACTTCAGGCGCTTATTACCCTTACCAATTTCCGTAGACATTTCATCACTCGCTCATCCGTTCTTGTTCACACAGCACGCCATCATCAGGTATGTCACAAGTAAACAGCAAAGCCGACCGGACACCCTTGCCGTTATTGTTTTCCCAGCAGGAAAAAAGTCCCACGGATTGACCAAAGGCACATTTTTTACCCTAGTTTAGTAAAATTCGTAGCCGCTTCGTCTGTCCTACGGGCCCACGCGCATCTGCGCACGAAGCTACGCGAGCCCCTCAGCTGATGACTGCGGGTGGGAATTGCAGCCAGGGACGCCTCCCGTGACGTGTACGGAATAAAAGAGTATGGTGCACTAGAAATAAGGCGCGAGGCCACAAAGTAGGAAAAGGGAACAAACCCACCCAAGAACAGGCCTGTCTGGCGAAAGTTACAGGAACGAGCAAGAGAGAGCGGAGGTCTAGAGAGATAACTCTCGCGTCAGGTCTGCTCTACGCTCGACCCCGAGAGAGCCGAGCTAAGCGTACGGCCGACGCCTTGGCGCAGGGCGCAAATCAACGAACAAACATATAGCGCTATCTACGATTCTCTCTCCCTGCTAGTCTCTCGTATGTCTGCTCATCTCTAGCCTCTCTCTATCTCACGCCTAGGATCATCGGAGATATCTCTCGTAGCTCTTCCTGCTCTCTCTATCATTCTCCTTCTATACTCTACTCTCTCTCTCTCTCTCTCTCTTCTCTATCTCTCTCCAACCCCCAAGTCGCGATCTTTGACCTTGGGCGACTAATGCACTCATGTGCAGGACGCTGAGGTGTGTATGAGTGGTTGCTGATACTCCCCCTCTCCTCATCCTACCCTCCTCCTCCTCCTCCTCCTCCTCCCTCCTACCTCCTCCTCCTCCTCATCCTCCCCCTTTCCCCCTCTTCATTTTTTATTATTTTTTCCTGTTCTGCTCAACTATTCTTAACCCTCTCCCTGTCCCCCTCTCTTATCGAGAGAGAGAGAGAAGAAAAATGTGAGAGAGAGAGAAGACGAGAGAGATGAGACAAGAGCAGACCGTCCGAGATAAAAGATCTGAAATCCCCCTCTTCTCGTCTCTAGACTGCGTAACCTCTGCGCTCAGTCATGTGGGATCTAGGAGCTAGGAGCTTCTGCTAGGAGTATCCGTCTTCTGGGCCGCCTCGACGGCCCACTTCATGCAGCTCTGTCCCTCCTCCGCCTGCGCCCTCAGATATGCCCGAGGATGAGAGGAGAGCAATTTAAGGAAGATCCTGTATCGGTCTCCTCGACGGGTAGATTTCCCGACCCGTATACAGTCGCGCTCGACGAGCGTCTGGCTGCCTGCTATGTTACTACTCCGCGACTAACAGCATATCTTAATACAATCAGCCCGGACGATCATTGATCTCCTTCTCTCTTCTCCGCTACTCTCTCTCTTCTGTCTCACAGCTGTAACACCGTAATATGGAAGAATTTTATTATACTTCGTACAGAACATAGATATGTATTTCAGCAGAGATTAGAGATTAGAGGAGAGAGGGGGAGGAGAAATGGGAGAGAAGAAAGTGAGAAGGGATGAGAGGAGAGAGGGAATGGGGGAGTGCGAGATTGGCATAGTATAGAGAGGGGAGAGGGGAGGGAGAGAGAGGATGAAGGGGAGGAGAGCAGAGGGAGAGTGGAGAGGTAGAGGAGAGAGGAGAGGAGGGAGATGGAGGAGGGGGGAGGAGAGAGAGAATGAATGAGAGAGAGGAGGAAGCGGGGTGTGTCGTAGGATCGATCCGAAGGAGAGGAGGAGTGAGGAGAGATGTGGATGGGAGTCGTGATAGGTAGGGAGAGAGGTCAGAGGAGGGATTGCCGTGAGAATATTGTGGGGTGTACAGACATTCATTGCCCGAGGCTTGACTCCTAGACTGTAAATCACGGCACGATACATTCAGGTCTGACTTTGCAGAAGTTACTGCAGGAACTGTTAACTATCCAGGAGTGCCACTTGACTCCTTGACCTGCTGTCCCTCTCATCACCATCCAAGGGCATCACTGCTCTCCTGCCCTGCAAGGACAGTTCACCACTGACAAAACTCTGGTTTTCATACAACTTTATCATCGCAGATAAAGTTTGGAAGAAAAACCAGCACAGCAGAGAAGACTCTTGGGGTCTTTTTGTCTACTGCGTATCTTTTCCATGTTCCATATTGGCTAGGATAAAGACCTCCCCCATTTACATTTCCGGCATCTTCATTAGCTTCAAGCCATGATCATTTACATTCTTTTGTCATTTCCAGCATTTGATCCTAAAATTGAATTGCTTCAGACTTCTCTTCTCAAATATTCATATACATTAATTTTTGCTCACATTGATTTTGAAAGTATCAAACAACTAACACTAGATAAACAAACACTATATAAACTAACACTATATAAAACTAACACTATATAACTACACTATGATAAACTAACACTATATAAACTAACACTATATAAACTAAACATATATACAGTTTTTGCATAGTCTTCTTACGCCACCAATGTTACAGCGGCACCACAAACATGAGGATCCACCTTGTCTACGGCTGCCACAATCATTCTGACCTTTCCATTAGACATTTAGTTTATTTAACCATTCGATCCAATATGTGTTGAATAAAACCGTTGTGGCAGTACAATGCCTGCCTCACCCAGATTATCAATTTGAAGCATTTATTTAATCTATACTTAAACTTCACCACATGTATCGAACAAGCAACTTTGTAGAATCATTTACTATTACGCAAACAGTTTCACCCCACCTACATACACCTTCAATACATCTCGCATTGCTAACTAACCCTTGGGCCCAGAACGTAATTCCATTGTAATTTGGCAACCATTAGACGATTTTAGTGAATATAAGCAATGTTTTATAGATATGAGCTGTATAGTGCAGAGCGCATAATGAGGTCAGAGTCTGGCATGGAGGCGTACATTCCACACACTTTCTCTAACCTAAAGGCCCGTCACCTTGGTTTAACTCTGCTGTTTCATGCTGTCATGGGGAAGTCTCTGTAGAGAGGAGGGCTCACAAACGGTACCGTAACCATCCCATCTCCTGAAAACTCATGTCCTTTATATTTCTGCCCGTAATCATGCCAAATATATACTTCAACTTACCAAAAACTCCTTCATTCATAGAAAATGTCAAAATTTTTCTGAATCAAATTCCTCTCGTGACTTCTGGCATCTAGCAAATAACATCTCTAACAATTTTTCTTCTGCATCTTTCCCTCCAATGCTTCACCCAGACGGCTCCACAGCTGTCTCATATATTTCTAAAGCTGAATTCTTTGCTCAAACCTTTGCTGAAAATTCCACCCTGGTTGAAGAAGGGCTTGTTCCTCCTTCTCCTCCACCTCTGACTATATCATACCTGTTATTAAGATCCTTCGTAATGATGTTTTCTCTGCCCTTTCTGGCCTAGATCCTCGGAAGGCTTACGGTCCTGACGGAGTCCCTGCTATTGTTCTCAAAAACTGTGCTTCTGTGCTTGCACCTTGCCTGGTCAAACTTTTCCGTCATTGTCGATCTACTTCCACCTTTCCTTCTTGCTGGAAGTTTGCTCACATCCAACCTGTTCCTGAGAAGAGTGACCGTTCTAATCCTTCAAACTACCGTCCTATAGCTTTGACTTCCTGCCTTTCTAAAGTTTCTTAATCTATATTTAATGACAAGATTCTTAAGCATCTATCTGCTCACAATCTTCTATCTGATCGTCAGTACGGTTTCCGTAAAGGGCGATCTACTGGCGATCTTCTAGCTTTCCTAACTGAATCTTGGTCATCCTCCTTTAGGGGTTTCGGTGTAACTTGTGCGGCTGTCCTTGACATATCCAAAGCTTTTGATAGAGTCTTGCACAAATCTTTAGTTTCCAAACTAGCCTCATTCGGTTTCTATCCTTCTCTCTGTACCTTCATCTTAAGTTTCCTTTCAAACCGTTCTATTGCAGCTACTGTAGACGGACATTGTTCTTCTCCTAAATCTATCAATAGTGGTGTTCCCCAGGGTTCTGTCCTATCACCCACTCTCTTTCTATTATTCATTAATGATCTTCTTTGTCTAACTCAAAGCCCTATCCACTCCTACGTTGATGATACTACCCTGCATTTTTCAACGTCGTTTATTAGACGTCCAACTCAACAGAAACTATGTGATTCACGGAGAGATGCCACTGAGCGCCTAACTTCTGATATTTCTATAATTTCTGATTGGGGCAAAGCAAACCTTGTTTTATTCAATGCCTCAAAAATCCAGTTTCTTCACCTATCTACTCGACAAAACCTAACAGATAACTATCCCCTCTTCTTCAATGACACTCAACTAACTCCTTCTTCTACAATGAACATTCTTGGCCTATCCTTTACTAAAAATCTGAACTGGAAATCTCACATCTCAACTCTTGCTAAAACAGCTTCTAAAAGAAGTTAGGTGTCCTGTGGCGTCTGCGTCCTTTTTTTTTCTCCCTCCCAGTTGCTTGCTATCTACAGGGGCCTTATCCGCCCATGTATGGAGTATGTCTCACATGTTTGGGGAGGATCCACTCATACAGCTCTCCTAAACAGGGTTGAGTCAAAAGCTTTTTGTCTCATTAACTCCCCTCCTCTGACTGACTGTCTTCAATCTTTAAATCACCGCCGCAATGTTGCTTCTCTTGCTCTCTTCTACCGTTATTTTCATGCTCACTGCTCTTCTGAACTTGTTAACTGCATGCCTCCCCCCCTCCCGCGGCCTCGCTGCACAAGAGTTTCTACTCATTCTCAACCCTATTATGTCCATCTTCCTAATGCAAGAGTTAATCAGTATCTTTACTCATTCATCCCTTTCACTGGTAAACTCTGGAACTCTCTTCCTGTTTCTATTTTTCCACTTTCCTACAACTTAAATCTTTTCAAGAGATGAGTAACAAGACACCTCCCGAACTAAATTGGCCCACCCCTCTTTTTTTTTTATTCTCTTACTGTCTTCTATATAAGGACTGGCAACTAAGCGGGCTTTGTGTTACCTATTTTTGTTGTGCCCTTGGCCAGTCCTTTGTGATAAAAACAAAAAATAATCTATTCACAACATACACCAATCTTAAATCTATCTATTCAGCCTCTTATCATCCATCCATCATCACCCTCACTAAACATTAACATTGATCCCACAGGTCGGCCGTAGCATTGGCAAGGGAGGTCAGAATGTGCGTGACCTCCAGCAGCAGACGGGCTCCGTGATCAAGCTACCCCGGCAAGGCTCCACCACCTCGGAGGACACCACTGTGCACATCGTGGGACCCTTCTTCTCTGTGCAGGTAGGGGAGCAGTGACCCGAGGGAGGTGTGGGGGAGGTGTGGTGGGAGGTGTGGTGGTGGCAAGGGAAGTGTGGTGGTGTGGTGGCAGGGGGACAGACTGAAGGGCCAAGCTGCTGGGGAAGAATCTAGTCAGATAAACGACAGATAAATCTCCATTTGCTCCTGTCTGTTCACTCCACTCTCGCACTACTCCATTCAATCTCTCATCCCCTCGCTCCTTCAAGCATTCCAACACTGTCTTCCCTATGTAGATCTTGCTCTCCTGTCCACAGCATCCACCTTACTCTTGTACACACTTCAAAAAGTGTGTAAGGTGATGTTGCATTAAAGGAGGTTTAGGTGCATTCATTTGGCCCACACAGAGATATACTATAGGTCTGTTGAAAGCTGCCTGTAGTTGTGAAGGTTTTAATGTCCTGCCATAACATTTAGTGACCACTGTAGGTGTATGTTCTTGATTTTATAGATAACCGGAGCGCATTATTGCTGGCCAGGCATTCGATCAGTGATAAGAAAATAAGGAAGCTACAAGAAGCAGTGAGACCTACACGTGGTAGTTCCTGTTACTTAATACTACCTACATCCACCTTTCATCCCCATCCATGAAATTATCTAGCCTCCTTAAAAAGCTCGCTATTGACTCCGCTATAACTCGCTATGGTTAAATAGGTGACGTTCCCATGATAGGGATAGGCACTTGACATCCCCTTACTTTGCTAACTCGTCCTTTTCTTCCACAGTCTGCCCAGCGGCGCATCAGAGCGATCATACAGATGTCCGCGCCCTCCAGCAGCGGCGGCGGCAGCACCGGGCGTCCCAGCCGGGGTCCGCTGATGCCACGGATGCACCAGTGAGGTCACGGCCGCCGGGGGAGCACACCGCCGCCACCACCACCCGAGCCACATACCAAAGAGAAGGCGACACTGGAGCTTAAGACCGGCGGCTCTCCCCCACTTTGACCTCGCTTGCTTGCTTGTTTTGCTCTCTGGGCCGGCTGGCTGGGCGGCCGGCACTCGGAGTCTGGCTGGCCGTTGGATTTGATTTATGTTGTGTATGTTTGTAGGGTCTCTGTTCTTGTTCCCACATTATAGAGGGTGATTTTGTTTATGGCGGGAATGCGAGGGCCGTGGCCGCTCTTCCCCGCCCGGGCCCCAAACCAGTTGTGACGAAAGAGGGTGCGTGCGTGTGGCAGTAACTGAATGTGACGTGCCGTGTGCATGTGTTAGTGTGTGCGTGTGTCCACACTGCACCTGTGTTGAGGCTTCTGTACCGAGTTTTGACCTATGACCCCTGTGTAGCCCCCAGGCCGCCCCAGTCACTGGGCACTGGGCCACCCGTCATGGTGGCGCGGTTGGTAGAGCTGTTGCTATGCGTGCAGAGTCCCTGCATTCGGTCAGCGGTTCGAGGCCACCAAGTTCGTCCTGGCGTGGTGGCGCTTTGTATAGTCAATAACCTTGTAGTTGGTACCTGCAAAGTGTCTAGATAGGATCAAAGTATCTTATTATCTTATCCTCGGCCTCCCAGCCCCCTCCGCGCCACGGCCCCTCATTATAAATGAAATATTCTTTCATTCCCGAGAGCTTAGCACCCATTCACAACCCACACGGCGACGATATATGTGTGCAGACCTTTGGAGCGACGGGGAGCGGCTGGTAGTAGCCAGGGTACTGCAGACCTCTCTCATCTCGGTGGCCTTGCTACTACCCGCCGCTCCCGCCGCTTGCCGCCGCTGCACACATCTGCACACATATATCGTCGCCCCACAGTTTGCAAATGGGTGCTAAGCTCTCGGTAAAGGCACAGCCCCCACGCTGCACCCACACAGGATGCAAGTACATGCCACATCGCACAAAATATATTTCAGAAACACCCAAAATTCCCCAAGTACTACATTTTTCTCAGAGTCTCCGCGCATATGTATCAGGCGGTGCTGGGAGGCTCCCTGTTGTGACGTCGCCGACCCATGGTGCGTCGTCTGCTGATAAACAGTTGTGTTTTGAGAGCACGGGGAATTTACAGATTTTGAATGCGGATCATTTAAAAACGGGTGACTGGATGCAAAATGTGACAACATATTGTTGATATACTCGATCATGGCTATATTTTGACTGCATTAAATCAGGAATGATGAAATGGTCTGGACGATTACTTTAACTTACCCCTCCCTCCTGGGTGTACAAGAGACTCCCTTTTGTCTCAACAATCCCTATTCCTATCCCTGTCCCCTCGCCCCCCTGACCCTACTGACTGTACTTCACCTTCTACACTTGATCCCCCACCTGTTATCGCTGATCCTGCTAACCCCTCTACTCACGCTACCATTCCAACTATCATCACCCGCTAACCTCTACACTCTGTCTGTCTTCATAGAACATTTCACGACTTCCGATCCACAGGACAAGACCTTTGTTTCTCCTCTCCTTGTTATAAGCTCAAGATATCTGCTCACAGTAACTTTCCTTACTAACCCCCTGTCCAATTCCGAATTTAGATTTCCTTCCCCAACACCACAACCATCCTTCCTTGATCTAACCCTACTGCTATAAACGGTCCTTTAACCTTCCATACGTTTAACTTCTTTTCTTTAGAAACCCTTCATTCATGATGCTTTGCCATAGTGCCATATCACCTCCGATGTCTGCACATTTTCCCTTTTTAGCATTAAAATCAATAAATCTCTGCCCTAAAACAACAAACAATAAATTCTTATGGACACTGGTGACAATCTCGGCTGGACGGACATACTCCTTGGCGGTGAACGGGTCGCTTCGGCACAACAAAGGTGACACACGCGCGTGCAGGAAAGCCTCGCCCCACCCCCCCCCCCCCCCCCCCCCCCCCCCCGCCCCCCCCCCCCCCCCCCCCCCCACCCCCTTGAAAGACTAGCGTAGATAACAGTACAGTGCCAGGAAAAACCAAAAAAAAAAAACTTTTGTTTCTGTTTACAGAGGGTTGTGGCGTTAATTAGTTACCAATTTCTAACACCATGATTTCAGGACAGTGAAGGGGCTTATCTGGAGAGTGTGTCATTTTGTGTCTTCGCTGTGTCATATTAGGGCTATAAATGAACAAATTACAAAAAATATCTACAAAGTGGCTACCAACAGTAGAGTCGCCATTTAGTGTTGATTTACAAGTGTCGTACCCACAGCCGTCGTCGCCCGAAAAAAAACCGCGTATGAATTTGAAACCGTCTATACTTGCAGCTACAAGCATAAAAATACGATGAAAAAGGGGAGATTTACAGTCATGATATAAACTACTGTGATTGATCTTCAGTGGCACATACAAATCAGTAGAATGCTATAATTTGTAAATATAACCTCAAACAAGAAAATATTGTATCACGTGTGCTGTCGTAGTGTTTGTGAATAGAATGGGGGACCCGCCGTCCCCAATTCTATAACAAGGCCTCGCCGCTCTCATAGCTCTGGTTAAATTAGACGTAAGGATAAGGAGAGCGGGCAAGTCCCATTATCAGAATCGCGGGGGAGGGCGGCTGTGTGGCTGAGCGAGGAACGGGCAGGCGAGGTGGCTAGAGGCCATTTTGTAGAGTGGAGGGAGCAGGAACAAGGCGAATCCATTGTCATGAGTAGGTGAGGCGTGTGTGGGGCGGCTTTATGGGCGAGTCCATTGTGAATTTTTGAATAAAGGACTAAGTCATTAAGAGCTTGATTTAGTAATTCATCCTTCCTCCTCAGAGTTGGACGTCATCCACGAGCCTCAAGATAACCTTGGAATGACTGAGCTAGAACGCGCCTGACCTTACCTTGGAAAAATCTTAACCTCACCTTACTGAAAATTGTCCTTGGAATGACCTGAGATGCAAGGCGGCGCTTGAAACTTGACCTTGAGTAAATCTAACCTCACTAACTGAAATTGCACTTGGAATGAACTTGAGATGCAGGTGACCTGAAACTTGACTGAGTAAATCTTAACCTCACCTTACTGAAATTTGTCCTGGAATGACCTTGAGATTCAGGTGCGCCTTGAAACTGACCTTGAGAAAATTTTAAAACTAGCTTTACTCTGAATGATCCTTGGAATGACCTGAACTTGGACCGTGACTTGACTCGTAGTCGTTACGTAAATCACCTGTTGGCGGCCTAACGGTACTTGATTGATATTCAAATGAAAGTTCACAAGGACTCGCCCAGTAAGCCTGCCCACACTCGCCGTCCCCCACTCGACAATGGATTCGCCCAGCTGTATTGATGCACTTGAACTTCGCGGAACTATCTTCTCCACAAAACTTTGACCAGCAGTACCATTTTTCTTTTCTTTATTATTATTATTATTATTCATTATATTATTTGCAGCAGTGCCTGTATATTTTTTTTGCATGTATGAATTGAAATAACAAAAAAAAGGGGGGCACTGGGCGAATCCATTATCACGAAGTGGGGGAGGGCGTTTGTGGGGGCAGGCTTACTGGGCGAGTACCATTGTGAGCTTTGAATAAAAACTAGTTCATTCAGAGCTTGTTTAGTCATTCATCCTCTACTACTATGGGGAGTGGCAAACGAATTTTGTAATATAAACTACCATTTTCTCAGGGAAAGGTGCTGGTCATTTTGGGACTCATAGTAGCTGAAAAAACTATTGTGCTAACAGGACTAATTTTTTTTCTCAAGAACTAGTCTGTTTCTTTTTTTCCAGCCAAATCTCCAAAAACTTCGAACTACCTTTTTTTTTCCAAGAGTACTTTTTTGTGTGTGCTAACGGGCACTGCAAGCTACCTTATCCTCGCGTTACACAGGTAATGGTCAAGGGAAATAAAGACACAATTTTATACGATGACATTGTACTATTTATTGGCATACAAAACAACTCCCTCAGCTTCCAAGAAATCAGAAATGTTTACCACAAGGCAGACTTTTAATACGCACGTCAGGGTTGCGGACAGTAGATTTTTTCTATAACGCCAAATGAATTACGTAACTTTAACATAACTATACATATATACGTCACATTAGTGATTCATATTACACACCATTAATGGGGACGGGAACACAATAATTACTTTATTTATACTTTACTAGCAGCACAAGTCAAGGTTTGTCGATTGTGAGTACTAAAACCATCAAGCGCACGTAGTTGGCAGAAATATCATTAGTTTTATTTCCTCACACAACAAGATAACAGCAGGTTAATTGAGTCACGTCGAGTCAACGAAGAATAAGTCATAGATAGAGTCAGCGAGTGTGGCCTGGCCGGGAGGACTGGCCAAGAAGGACGTACGCGGGAATTCCTCACAGAAGGGTGTGTGTTAGTTACAGACGTGACTTTTGCTACTATGAGGTAAAAAGTAAATGAAAATAATGCAATTCTATAGAAATAAAAAAAATTCCCTGTTTTGAAGTAAATAATCCTATAATACTGTCGCGGTAATTGCATCACAACAGTGCGCGTGGTAGTTACGGCCGGACCCTGAACCCTGCCACAGACATACCTGCAACCCCAGCACGGGAGGCGCTAAATACCAGTTATCGGCCAACCAGCGGAGTGGCCTTGTCTCATATTTAAGCGACATCATGTCAGTCAGTTTGCCGGAGATGGAGCGTACCACTCTGCAGACGAAGTAGACTTGGTTGTCGGGTTCCTCAATCTGGCCCACAAGTCCTCACCACCCCACCCACCCCCAAAAAAAAACTACAACATTAATTGGTCTCATTCATAGATGTGGTGCTTCAACTTAAAAATAAAAAAAAAAAAAGTGACATAATTATCCGACATAAGTGAGCTGCGCCCCAGACCACTCCGCCCAGTTAAAATAACCTAACCTGGGCATTGATTTACGCTACCTAACTCACACTGGGGGAGTTTCGCGTCCCCCCCCCCCCCAAGACTACCTTGAGTTATTTTAAATTTGCAAACGGGTGATGTAGGGGTTAGATAAGGACTGGCAAATGGCAGATCTACAAGTTGGAGGACGGTTATAATGATGTGCCTTGTAATGCATTAAATTGCAGTACAACCAATAAATGATACCTATTAATTATACATATCACCTTCCACCTCGCCATTCCCGCTATAGGAATCCAGATCCGTGAGCCCCCCCACCACTGCGACACGGGGGGGGGGGGCATCTGCAGGGCAGATGTTCACGTGATCTGGTAAACAAGGGACGATAGTATTAAGACACGGAACTATGCTTAAAGATTAAGACATTCAGCAAATAATATGCACATGACAACTCTAGTGATGCTAGGATAGCTCCATACACTATAGTTATTTTGTGTTAAATTAATAAGATTACGTTTCAGACTAAAAACATTGTATATCATTCTTAAACTCACTAACACCAATATTATTACCATCATTTATACACTATATAAAAACTATAATTATACACAAATCTAGATATACGTACCACCTCACTCTCCATGAAGCAAATTACACCAAGCAAATTGTTATCTACGTAGATCAAAGACAAATATTGACAACTGGTAAATACAGTATTCCTATCTTAGTTATCTTTAGAAAAAAAAAAAAAACTGTGGTGGTCGCTGCAGGTGTACACAATCTTATACTATCATTAAAACCTTTAAACTATTATACAAAACTCTTATATGCATTAGTAACTAGAATCTACGGTATGATACAGGACTAAGATCAATTTAAATAAATGGTTTATCTTATCTTTAGTGGTGGAAACAGCGGCGTGATTCTGGGCAAGTGGAGGCGACAATGCAGACACTATTCCAGTCTTTAAAACTGTAATGATAAAATTCCACACTGTTAAAACCGGCGGCAAACAAGGGTTTAATAGACTCTGTTGTAAACCCACGCAGCCGGGATTGAGGGGAGGAGGAGGGGCTGTCGGGAGGGTAGGGGGCATCAAGAGCATCGCTAAATGAGGGGGATGGGGGGGCGTGGGGCGCCTGTGTGATGGGGCGGACCAAGTTAGTAAAGGGACAGGGAGGGGATAAGGAGGAGGTTAGGGGTAGGGGGAGGGGGACTAATTAGCAAGGAAGGGGGACGGTTAGAAGACTATAAATAAAATTTTTTTTTCAAAAATGGGCCTATTGAGTAAAAGAGTAGCATGCACCCACATACACATCTAAAAACAACACATAATCATCTGACAAACTATTTTGTGAGACTGTCTTAGTATTTCTATCTGTTATATTCCACTTAAAATAACACTGTAGGTTATGCAAAACACACACAAATATATATGTAACTATCTATCTCAACTACACACTATCTATCTATATCTATCACCACCACAAACTACTACCTATATCGATCTAAACTACAACTATCTATCTATTATCACAACTATTATCCATAAAGAAATATTACAATACAACCGAATTTATTATAGGCACAAACAAATCCCAGACAGCTTAAACTGCAGGGGGCATCTTCCCCATGAGACTATAAATTACGCTTTAGAGTATATGAAAGGGATCGGTGAAGGTCTGGAGAAAAAAAAAGACCACTAATAAGGCTGGTGTACAGGATCTAGAATCTTTACACAAACAAAACATTAGAAACAGCTTATTAACATTCCAAGTCCGCGTAAGCAAAAACCAAACCAGCCAGAGCAGAGTGGATTCCTCTCCATTAAGAGGCCGACAGCGACTGGCGCGTGCTCCCTAAACGACTCGCCACTTCACCCACGACTGAAGCATTGAAAGAGTTTTCGTGTATTGACTCCTCAGGTTATTTGATTCGGTTTTGTGGATGTCTTGTATGTATGATGTATAAGAATATTCTAATTGAGGAATGAGCCCTAGTACGAATCATCATTTTGAGCACGGACCCAAAATCGTGCCTTTAAAAACTCCAGTACAATAATTATACATTGACATACCTAATAACCTAACAAAAAGTTCCATAAAAAGTGCAAAAAATACATTCTCCCTCTCTCTCTCTCTCTCCTCTATCTCTCTCTCTCTCTCTATCTCTCTCTCTCTCTCTCTCTCTCTCTTCTCTCTCTCTCTCTCTCTCTCTGTACTATATAAGAAAATAAGGACCATGACATTTACATACCCCTCAGTATTTGGCTTACCGTCAGCCACCCTCCCACCCTATTAGATCCCCCGCCACGCTCCCCCTAACCCGCCCGTCCTCTTCTCTTCAGTTTTACGCCATCTCGGTAGGCGAGTACACTGCAAACAGAGACATGAAACCCAGAGTGTGTTTAATCTCACCCGCATATACGCTCATCAACCGGAGAACCCAACCAACTGATGCTGTTTTTTTTTCAGTTGCTGGAGATGCCTATAGCTACTCCCCGTACAACCGGTGACCATGATCATGCCGGACAAGTAGCAGGTGTAACCCCCATTGCTAGTCGCCATACCAGGCCTCCTCGGTCTCAGAGAGGCCCAAATATCCACCCTCAGCCTCGAGCTCGCCCGATAGGAGCTAGAGGTAGTCGATGTGTCCGCCGCACAAAATAATTTCACAGAATTTAACGTCGTCGTACAACCTTCAAGATAGCTTGAGCTGCCTGAGTTGGCTGCCCCTAGTGTGTGTTCCCAGGGAGCGAGACCGAGGTGATGTAAGGCCAGAGTGAGGATCTTCATCAGTTGTGTAATAATACAAACAGGAATTGTCTCATCCATGGCTGATTAGTCTTCTCATTCACAAGTGTTACCTGCAAAGATAGAAATAAATAAGAACACTTGCAATTAGTTGGCAATTAGCTGATAGTTTCTAAAATATAATATGCTGCTGTTGATTTGCTGCCAAAATTTCAAAATATTAGGAATGGTCAATAGTGCTGCATTCGATTCCTTGTCTCTGAAATGTATACAAAATATTTCATTTTATGGTCATATCACATGAATGGTGTAAGATATGACGATAAGGTCGATTTTCAATATTTATCTGGGGGCCCATCTTGGAGTTGGCTCAAAAGTACAAAATCTTTTTATTGGACCAAACTTGTTGCACAATGGGCATTATATGAACATAATTTAAAGCTGAAAAAGAAAAAGGCACTTGGATACCATGTAGAATCTGAACATTGCGTACTAAACATGAAATTACAGGTAACCCTTACAGGTTTTACCGACATTTGCGCGATTTGTTTGGGCTGGATAGGTGGGTTGTTCAATAGGCGATACAAAAATATGAAAGTGCTAAATCCAGACGCTACCAGGCAAAAATGAGTTCCTGAATATATACCTTTTCAATGATACAATGAGCATCTTTGTTGGTACCGACACCCTATACCGAACGGTATATATATATATAAATATATATATATATATAATATGACATATAGATTATATATATATATATATACTATTATATATATATATATATATATATATATATATATAATATATATATATATATATATATATATGCGAGAGAGAAAAAAAAAATACATATATATATATACATAAAGAGAGAAAAAAGAGAGGGAGAGGGAGGTAGGAAATATGTAGAAAGAAAAAGTGAAGGAAAAAAATATTAGAGAAGTGATAAAATTTAATGAAAGGAAAATGTGCGTAACATGTTTCTTTCATGAAGTTTATCACTTCTCTAATATTTTTTGCCTTCACTTTTTCTTTCTACATATTTTACCCTCCCTTCCCCCTCTTTTCTCTCTATTTATATATATATATATACATCATATATATAATATAATAATATTATATATTATATATATATATATACATATATTATATATATATATTATATATATATATATATATATATATTATACATATATTATATTTTTTTTAGGATATTGAAATTGGTGGAAATAACAAAAATTGGAAAAAAAAGGAACTCAGAAGAGAAAATAATATGAGAGAGAGGGAGAAAGAGAAGGAGGTTTGAGAGGAAGATGGGTGTTCTTAACAGAATTATTTACTGCCCTGCAACCTTCCAACATTTCTTCCTCTAGCTGTTTCTGACGAACCTGGCTGCACTGCTTCCACTCATAGGGATCAATAGCTTCTCAGAATTGCAAATGTATGTTAGTGCCCTGTGCATGAGGCCAGAATCAGATTTAAGTGCAAAGAAAAAAAATGAAACAACACATCCATGTCTGACAAAATTTTGACCCAAACTTTTTATACTCGTGGGAAAACCGGGTGACGAATATGAGCAAATGGAAGAGCTAGGAGAAGATACAAAGGTGTGAGAGGAGAAGTAATGATAAGAGGGGAGGGGTTATGCTGAAAGAAGTATAAATAATGAATATTTCAGAAAAGAGCTGGTGAGGAAATGGCATTTTATGAAAGTGAAGTTGAATGGTGCACGGTATGGCGAGAGTTATATAGATCTGAGGAATTGAATGCGAGGAGCTTAGGTGAACATAAAAAGGTTAAGAGGTAAAAGAGAGGAAAACATGAGAGATATATTAAAAGTGATATGAAATAAGAAAGATGAAGAACAATATCTGATGAGAGAAAATGAAAAAAAAAATCCAACAAGGACAGTAAAAGTGAAGTGGATTCAATTCCATCCGTTCTGCTTTGTACCCAAAGAGTAATTAACAAATTTTTCACGCGTACAGGATCAACAATTGTTTACCCAGAGATTCGTCAAGTTGAGGTAATTTTAGTCGCATGTCTGCTACATGCCGTTGATAACTTAGCCTATAAAGTTGCTATATGAACGGATGCGTTGGTATTGAATATAAGATATAATATATATATATACATATATAGTATATATATATAATATATATATATATATATATTATTATATATCTATATATATCATCTATTATATATATATATATCTATATAATAGTGATAGATAGATGAGATAGTAGAGAGATAGATTGATAGATATGTCATAGTGGTCTTGATAGTCCATTAATTCAGGTGAAAATAAAGTCCTATGTGGATCCTCATCTTAGATCGGTATGACGCGGACTAGACTGACGAGCGTCTTACTGTGTCACATGCCATAATGGGTCTATAGAACCACTAGACAACCATGCACAACTCCCGATTGACAAGAAATGACCTTAACAAAAACACACGATTAATTGATAAGGAACAAGATCCTAGCCGCCTACTTTACTAGAAGCATATACAATCGCTTAAAAACAGCCCACAATCAACACCCAAACAGATGATTTCCAGGTGCTACCAACACCAAACGACACGTCTCCCTAAAAAAGAACAGCCCAAGGGTTACCGGTGTAGCCGTTTAGCTC
>JACEEZ010006283.1:0-17500 GCA_016584305.1 Chionoecetes opilio | reverse complement strand
CACTGGATTATATTTGCCGTACAATTTTTTGTTTTCTTCTGATAGGTTTTTTTTTTTTATTACAGAAGTTGTCCTATGGGACGTGCGGGAACTATCTTGTTCCATCTTCAGGCTTGGATCTGAATGTGAAGGCAGGGGAGGCAGATTATCTGCAATTGGCGGATCAAAAATGAAGGGTGGTTGGAGCTAAACGGCTAAACCGGTAACCCATGGCTGTTTCATTTTTGAGGGGAGACGTGTTTTGGATGTTGGTAGCACATGGAAATTCATCTGTTTGGTGGTGATTGTGGGCGGCGGTTTTAAAGCGATGTATATTGCTTCTAGGGAAAGGAAGGCGGCGAGGATCTTGTTCTTATCAAAGTATCGTGGTGTTTTGGTGAAGGTTCATTTCTTGTCCAATCGGGAGTTGTGCATGGTGTCATAGTGGTACCATGATAGACCCATTATTCAGGTGACATAGTAAGACGCCTCGTCAGTCTAGCCGCGTCTACCGATATAAGAGTGAGGTCCACATGAGAGACTTATTTGTCACCTGAATAAGGGATATCAAGAACCACTATTGACATATTATCAATCTATCTACTATATATCTAGCTATCTATAATATATATAATAATATATATAGCATATAGTATATAAGATAGATATAGAATAATATATATATATATATATATTATATATATATATTATTATATATATATATAACATAGATACTATATATACTATTCATACCAACGCATCCGGTTCATATAGAACTTTATAGCATAAGTATCAACGGGCATGTAGCAGACATGCGACTAAATACCTGCAAACTGACGATCTCTGGGTAAACAATTATTGATCTCGTATCGCGTGAAAAAATTTGTTAATAATTTCTTTGGGTACAATAGCAAACGGAGAAGAATCACTTCATCTTTACTGTCCTTGTTGGGAATTTTTTTTCATTATCTCATCAGATTGTTTCTTTCATCTTATTATTTTCATAATCACTTTTAATATATCTCTCTTTTCCTCATATTTTACCTCTTATACCTTTTATGGTCACCTAAGAAATTCCTCGATTTCATTCCCTCAGAATCTAATAACTCTCCCATACCGTGCACCATTCAACTCCACTTTTCATAAAATGAATTTCCTCACCAGCTCTTTTTCTGAAATATCATTATTTATAACTTCTTTCAGCAGAACCATCCCCTTTATCATTATTCATACTCTCACAATATTGCTATAGCTCTCTCCTAGCTCTTCCATTCCTCAATATTCGCACCCGGTTCCAGCGAGTATAAAAAAGTTGGGTCAAAATTTTGTCAGACAGGGATGTTTTTGTTTCATTTTTTCTTGGGACCTACTTTATCTGGATCTAGCTCAGGCACAGGGCACAAATAAACGTTTGGCAATTCGTGAGACAGAAGCTATTGATCCTATGAGTGAAGCAGTGCAGGCCAGGTTCGTCAGCCAGCTAGAGGGAAGAATGTTTGGAATGTATGCAGGGCCAGAGTAATAATCTTGGTAAGAAAACACCCAGCTCCCTCAAACCTCCTTCTCTTTCTCCTCTCTCTCATTAATTATTTTCCTTCTTGAGTTCCTTTTTTTTCCAATTTTTGTTTTTCCACAATTATTATTATCCTAACAAAAAAAAATATATATAGGTAATCATATATAGATATATATATAGATAGATATATATATTATATATAGTATATATATATATGTACAATATATATATATATATTATATATTGCTATCTTATATTATAGAGGAGAGAAAAAGAGAGGGAGAGGGAGAGGTAGAAATAATGTAGCAAAGAAAAAGTGAAGGAAAAAATATTAGGGAAGTGATAAAAATTCATGAACGAAACATGTTACGCACATTTTTCTTTCATGAATTTATCACTTCTCAATATTTTTCTTCACTTTTTCTTTGACATATTTTCTACCTCCATCTCCACTCTTTTTTCTATCTTTATGTTATATATATATATATTTTTTTTTTTCTCCTCCGCAATATATAATATAGATATATAGATATAAATATAATAATATATATATATATAATATATATATATATATATATTATATATTATTAATATATATAATATATATAGATATATATGATTATATATATATATATACCGTCAGTCTAGGGGCTGTCGTACCAAAAAGATGCTCATTGGATCATTTGAAAGGTTATATTATTCAGAACTCATTTGCCCTTGTAGCGTCTGGATTAGCAGCTTTCATATTTGTATCGCCTATTGAACAAACCACCTATCAGCAAAACAAATCGCGCCAAATGCGGGAAAAAACCTGTAATGGGTTAACCTGTAATTCAGTTAGAACTGCATGTCATGATTCTACTATGGTATGCAAAGTGCCCTTTTTTCTTTTTCAGGATTTAATTGATGGTTTCATATAATGCCATGTAGCAACAAGTTTGGTCACATAAAAGATTTTGTACTTTTTGAGCAAATCCAAGATGGACCAGATAAATATTGAAATCGATTATCGTATATCTTAGCAACCATATGTGATAATGACATAAATGAAAAAATATGTGCTATAAATTTTCAGATACAAGGAAATCGAATGCAGCCCACGATTGATTCCTTCCATAATATTTTGGAATTTTGCAGCAACTCAACAGCAGAGATTATAGTTTAGAAAAAATATCAGCTAATTGCCAATAATTGCAAGGGGTCTTAAGTTTATTCTTATCTTGGCAGGAAACACTTGTGAATGAGAAGTAATCAGCGATGGATGAGCACAATTCCTGTTGTATTATCTACACAACTGATGAAGATCCTCACGCTGGCCCTTACATCACCTCGGGGAATCTCGACTCATGGAACACACTACTAAGGGCAGCAGACTAAGGGGCCGCATCAAGCTATTTGAAGGTTGTACGACGACGTTAAATCTGTGGAAAAATATTTTGTGCGTGCGGAACATCGACTACCTAGCTCTATCGGGCGAGCTCAGTAGGCTGAGGGGGGATATAGTGGGACTCTCTTGAGACGAGGAGGCCTGGTAGTGGCGAGCAAGCAGTGGGGGTTCACACCTGCTATGGTTCCGGCATGAGCAATGTTCACCGTGTACGGGGAGTAGCTTCCTATAGGCATCTCAGCAAACGCAGCCCATCAGTGTTGAGGTTCACTCGGTTGATGAAGCGTATAATGCTGGGTGAGGATGAACACACTGGGTTTCATGTTCATTGTTGCAGTGTACGCTCCCTACCGAGATGCGTAAAACTGAAGAGAAGGAGGGACGGGAGGGGGTTAGGGGGGAGCGGGGGTGCGGGGGGAATTATAGGGGGGGAGGTGGCTGGACAGGTAAGCCACAATACTGGTGGTAATGTAAAGTGGCATGAGTAATTATTGCATTATATAGTAAAGAGAGAGAGAGAGAAGAGAGAGATGAGAGAGATGAGAGAGAGAGAGAAGAAGAAGATTGAGAGTTGGAGAGACGAGAGAGATGAGAGAGAGAGAGAGAGAGAGAGAGAGAGGAATGTATTTTTTGCACTTTTATGGAACTTTTTGTTATGTTATTAGGTATGTCAATGTATAATTATTGTAACTTGAGTTTTAAAGGGCACGTTGGTCCGGCTCAAATGATGATTCTTACATGGGCTCATTCCTCATTAGAATATTCTTATACATCATAAAGAAAAGAATCAACAAAACCGAATCAAAACCTGAGAGTCAAAACACGAAAACTGTTTCATGCTTCGTCGTGGGTGAAGTGGCGGTCGTTTAGGGGAGCAACGCAGTCAGCGGTAGGGGTTTAAGGAGAGGTCCAACCCGCTGCTCTGCTAGCTGGTGGTTGCGTGACGCGGACGTGGAATGAGTAATAAGCTGTTCTAATGTTTGTTTGGTAAAAATTCTAGAGGTCCTTTCCGCCCTAAATTAGTTGGTTTTTTTTTCTCCAGTGACCTTCACCGATCCCTTCAGATACCTCTAAAGCGTAATTATATAGAATGGGGAGAGATTGCCCCCTGCAAGTTTTACGCTAGTTCTGGGATTTGTTGTGCCTTATAATAAAAATTCTTGTATAGTATATTTCTTTAATGGATATATAGTGTGATTAGATAAGATAGTTGGAGTGATAAGATAATAGGTATGATAGGTGTGTGTGGTGATAGTAAGTAGATAGAAGTTGTAGTTGGAGATAGATAGTTAATAGATAGTTGTGTGTTGTGTTTGCCAAACTACATGTGTTAGTTTAAGTGAATATAAAAGATAGAAATAATAAGACAGCTAACAAAAAATAAGGTTGTCAGATGATTATGTGTGGTTGTTAGAATGTGTATGTTGTGCTATGCTACTCTTTAAAGCAAATAGGCCCCCCATTTTAAAAATTTATTTTATAAGTCTTCTAACCGTCCCACGTCCTTGCTAATTGTCCCCCTCACCCTACCCCTAACCTTCCTTATCCCCCCTCCCTGTCCCTTATAACTGTCCCCCCATCACACACCCCCAGCCCCTCCCATCCCTAATCCCCATACCCCTCCCTCAAGAGCCCCTCCTCATCCCCTCAATGCCCGGCTGCCGTGGGGTTACAAAGAGGTCTATTAACCCTTGTTGCCGCCGTTTTTAACAGTGTGAATTTATCATTACAGTTTTAAAGACTGAATACGTGTCTGGCAATGTCGCCTCACTTGCAAATCGCCGGTTGTTCCACCATAAAGATAAGATAAACCATTTATTTAAATTAATCTAGCTTATCATAACCGTAGATTCTAGTACCATAATATAAGAGTTTTGTATAATTAGTTTAAAGTGTTTAATGATAGTATAGATGTGCTACACCTGCAGCGACCCACCACTAAGATAAACTAAGATAGGGGAAATAACTGTATTTAACCAGGTTGTCAATATTTGTCTTTGATCATCTAGATACAATTTGCCTTGGTTGTAATTTGCTTTCTATGGGAGAGTGGAGGGTGGTAGTATATCTAGAGTTGTATAATTATAGTTTTATATAGTGTATAATGATGGTATAATATTGTGTTAGTGAGTTAAGATAGTATACAATGTTAGTAGTCTGAAACGAATCTTATAATTAAACAACAAAATACCTAAGTGTTATGGAGCTATCCTAGCATATCTAGAGTTGTCATTGCATATTATTATAGTGAGTCTTAATCTTAACCTAGTTCCGTGTCTAATACTTCGTCCTTTGTTACCAGATCACGTGAACAACCTCCCTGCAGATGCCCCACCCCCGTGTCGCAGTAGTGGGTTAGGGGGGGGCTCACGATCTGGATTTCCTTAGCGGGATGGCGAGGGGGAGGTGACTTAGTATATTATAGGTATCATTTATTGGTTTTACTGCAATTTAATTCATACAAGGACACATCATTATAACCGTCCTCAACTTGTAGATCTGACCAGTTGCAGTCTTTCTAACCCCTACATCACCCGTTGCCAAATTACAAAAAAACTCAAAGGGAGTCTGGGAGGGGGGGGGGGGGACGCGAAACTTCCCCCGTGAGGTTAGGGTAGCGTAATCAATGCCCAGGTAGGTAGTTATACTGGCAGGTGGTCTGGGGGGCGCAGCTCCACTAATGTCAGGAGAATTATGTCACTTTAATGTGGAAGAACCACAGCTATTAGATGAGACCAATTAATGTTGTAGTTTTTTTGTGGGGGTGGGGGGTGCGGAGGACTTGTGGCCAGGATCAGATGAAGGAACCGACAACAAGGTATACTTCGTCTGGCAGGAGTGGTCGCTCAATCTCCGGCAAACTGACTGGACAATGACTTCGCTTAAAATATGAGGACAAGGCCACTCCGCTGGTTTGGCCCTATCGAAACTGGTATTTAGCGCGGCCGTTGCAGGGGGTGCAGGGTTATTGTCTGTGGCAAGGGTAGCAGAGGTCCCGGCCGAACTACACGCCCCTGTTAGTGGAGGGCAGTACCGGCGAACTAGTATATTATAGGAATTATTTTACTCAGAAACTAGGAATTTTTTTTATTTCGATAGAATTGCATTTTTTCATTTACTTTTACCTCATCAGTAGCAAAAGTCACGTCTGTAACTAACACACACCCTGCTGTGAGGAATTCCCGCGTACGTCTTCTTGGCCAGTCCTCCGCCAGGCCACACTCGCTGACTCTATCTATTGACTTAATCTTCGTTTTGATCTACAGTACTCAATTAACTGGCTGAGATCTGTGTGTGAGGAATTAAAACTAATATATTGCTTGCCAAAACTACGTGACGCCTGATGGTTAGTACTGCCACACGACAAAACTTGACTTGTGGCTGCTAGGTAAAGGATAAATTAAAGTAATATGTGTCCGGTCCATTAATGAGTGTGTAGATTATGAATCACTTATAGTACGTATATAGTATAGTTATGTAAAGTTACGTAATCATTATGGCGTTATAGAAAAAAAACTATACTGTCCTAACCCTGACGTGCGTATTAAAGTCTGTGTGTAAACATTCTGATTTCTTGGAAGCTGAGGGAGTTGTTTTAGGTTAGACATATAAATGTACACTTGTCACGTATAAAATTTTTGTTTTCTGATTCCTTGACCATTACCTGTGGAACGCGAGCATAGGTAAGTCTTGCCAGTGCCCGCCGGTTACACAACACAAAAAAGTACTTTCTTGAGAAAAAAAAAAGTAGTTCGAAGTTTTGGAGATGAGCTGGAAACAAAAGAAAAAGCTAGTTCTTGAGAAAAAAAATTAGTCTGTAGCACAATAGTTTTTTTCATCTACTATGAGTACAGAAAGGGAACCAGCACCCTTTCCCTAGAAAAAGGTAGGTATAGTACAAAAAAAGTTTTGGCATCCCAATAGTAGTAGAGGCATGAATGACTAAAACAAGCTCTATGACTAGTTTTTTATTCAAAGCTCACAATGGACGCGCCCAGTAAGCTGCCCCCCACACGCCCTCCCCCACTTGTGATAATGGTTCGCCCCAGTGCCCCCTTTTTTTTATTTAATCAATATGCAAAAAAAATATTAACAGGCACCGCTGGGCAAATAATAAGTAATTTGAATAATAATATAATAATAAAGAAAAGAAAATGGTTACTGCTGGTCAAAAGTTGTGGAGACAGATAGTTCCGGCGAAGTTCAAGTGCATCCAATACAGCTGCGGCGAATCCATTGTCAGAGTGGGGGAGGGCGAGTGTGGGCAGGCATTTTAGGGGCGAGTCCATTCGTGAACGTTCAATTGTGAATATTCAATCAAAGTACCGTTAGGCCGCCAACAAGGTGATAGTAACGAGTAACGATGTCAAGGTCACGGTCAAGTCAAGTCATTCAAGGGACATTCAGGAGTAAAGCTAGAGTAAAAAATTTTCTCAACGGTCAGTCTCAAGGGCCACCTGACTCTCAAAAGGTCATCCAAGGACAAAATTTCAGTAAGGGAGTTAAGATTTACTCAAAGGGTCAACGTTTCAAGGTCACTGCATCTCAAGGTATTCAAGGACAAATTTTCATGTAAGGTGAGGTAAGATTACTCAAGGTCAAGTTCAAGGACGCCTGGCATCTCAAGGTATTCCAAAGGATCAAATTCAGTAGAGTGAGGTTACGATTTTTCAAGGTAAAGTCAAGGCCGTTCGTAGCTTTTCAGTCATTCCAAGGTTATCGTTGAGGCTCGTTCGGATGGGTGGATCGTCACAACTATGAGGAGGAAGGATGAATACTAAACAAGCTCGTTAATGACTTAAGTTCTTTATTAAAAAATGCACAAATTGGACTCGCCCATAAAGCCGCCCCACACACGCCCTCCCCTACGTGACAATGGATCGCCTTGTCCTCACCTCCACTCTACAAAATGGACTCTACACCTCGACTGCCCGTTCCTCGCTCAGCCACACAGCCGCCCTCCACCGCTTCGATTAATGGACTTGCCGCTCTCCTTATCTTTACGTTAATTAACAGAGCTATGAGAAGCGGGCGAGTCCATTGTTATTTAGAATGGGGGACGGCGGGTCCCCATATATGCACACACACACAACACCAGTGAACAATATTTCTTGTTTGAGGCTTATATTACAAATTATAGCATTACTACTGATTTCGGGTATGGCCACTGAAGAAATACAACAGTAGTTTATATCATGGACTGTATAATCTACCCTGTTTCAGGTAGTTTTAGCTTTGTAGCTGCAAGTATTAGCGGTTTTTTCAAATTCATTACGCGGTTTTTTTTTTCGGGCGACGGACGGCTGTGGCGGTAAGACACTCGTAAATAAACACTAAATGGCTGACTCTACTGTGGTAGCCACTTTGTAGATATTTTTGTACTTTGTTCATTATATGCAATAATATGAAACAGCTGAAGACACAAAATGACACACTTCAGATAGCCCCTCTAACTGTCCTGAATCATGGATGTAGAATGTAACTTATTAACGCCACCACACCTCTGTAAACAGAAACAAAAAGTTTCCTGGCGACTGTACTGTTTATTCAGATAGTCTGTCACGCGGACTTTCATGCACGCGCGTGTGTCAACTTTGTTGTGACGAAGCGACGCGTTCACGCCAAGGGAGATGTCCGCGTCAGCGAGATTGGTCACAGTGTCCATAAGAATGTTAATTGTTGTGTTTTAGGGCAGAGAGAATTTACTTGATTTAAATGCTTAAAAAGGGAAAATGTGCCAGGAACATCCGGGAGGGATATGGCACTATGGCAAAGCATAATGACGGAAAGGTTATAAAGAAAGAGTGAAAAACTGTGAGAGGGGAAAGGAACGTTATAGCAGTAGGGTTAGATCAGAGGAATGGGATGGGTATGTGTTGGGGGAGGAAATCATAAATTCGGGAACTGGGACAGGGGGGTGAGTAAGGAACGGTTACTGTGAGGCAGATATCTTGAGGCTTATAAACAAGAGAATGAAGGAGACAAAGGTCTTGTCTGTGGGATCGGAAAGTCGTGGAATGTCTAATGAAGACAGACAGGAGTGTAGGAGGGTTCAGCGGGGTGATGATAGTTGGAATTGGTAGCGTGAGTAGAGGGGTTTAGCAGGATCAGGACCGATATCAGGTGGGGGTATCAAGTGTTAGAGGTGAAAGTACAGTCATTAGGGTCAGGAGGGGCGAGGGGACAGGGATAGGAATAGGGATTGTTGAGACAAAAGGGAGTCCTCTTGTACACCCAGGAGGAGCGGGTAATTAAAATAATCGTCCAGACCCCACTTAATCATTCTGACTTAATACAGTCAAATATAGCCATGAGCGATTATATCAACAAAGATGTTTTGCTCACCATTTGCACCAGTCACCCGTTTTTTTTAAATTGATCGCATTCAAACATCTGTAAAGTCCCCGTGCTCTCAAAACACAACTGTTTATCAGCAGGACGACGCACCAGGGTCGGCTTAGTCACAACAGGGAGCCTCCCAGCACCGCCTGCATAAATATGCGCTCTGAGGACTGAGAAAAATGTAGTACTTGTGGGAATTTGGGTGTTTGATATTTTTTCTTGGGCCGATGTGGGATGTAATGCATCCTGTGTGGGTTGCAGGCGTCGCCGGGGCTGTGCCTTTACCGCGAGCTAGCACCCTTTGCAAAACTGTGGGGACGACGATATATGTGTTGCAGATGGTGCAGCGGCGGCAAGCGGCGGGTAGTAGCACGGCCCACCGAGAATGTGAGAGGCTGCCAGTTACCCTGGCTACTACCAGCCGTCCCAGTCGTCCAAAGGTCTTCACACCATATATTCGTCACCGTGTGGGTGTGAATGGGTGCTAAGCTATCGGAATGGGCACGGCTTTCTTGCCGTGCAATGCAGATGCAAGTCTGTGCCGTGTCGCACAAAAAATACCAGAAGCACACCAAAATTCCCCAAGTATACATTTTATCAGAGTCTCCGTGTGTCTGTGTCGGGCGGTGCTGGGAGGCTCACTCGTGTGACGTCCGCCAGCAAGGTTTCGCGCCACGGGTGGAATGTGGCTGTTGTTTTTCCCGCGCTTTTTACCAAAAGGTTCATGTTTTCAGGGAATAAGCCGTGAAAAAGAATAATTTTTTGTGGATGGATTAGGGATGTGAATGAACATCAAAACAAATTATGCAAATGGGTGGACGATTACGGTAAGATGGAAGGGCAGAGAAGGTAACACTGTGGCTTGGTTTAGGATGATCCGGGCCGGATTTAGGATTGTGGGCAAAGTGGGCAGCTGCCCAGGGCCTCCACAATCAGGTGGGCCTCCACAAAATGGGGAAAAAAACTGCCAAATGGGGCCTGGCCGGGGCCTCATACATATTACAAGTTAGTTTTGTTCTTATCAATAATTTACTGAATACTTCTGGTATTATTTAGTGTTTTGCCCATTACTCTCCCCTCTCCACCAAAACAAGTTTGGGGACCTGGGGGGAATGCTAGATACTTGGCCTGCGGTACAAAAATATGCGTCGCAAACCCCATAGTTTGAGTTAGGGGTTGTAGTATAAATGGTCAAAATTCCCTAGATTCAAAGGAAAATAGATTGCATTTCTTCTAAGCCAAGAGGACGTTTGTTGACCTGACGATCCTTCATAAAGGATGAGAACCGGAGTGGTGGCCCCTCCATTAGGGTAGGTCAAAAAAAAAAAAAAAAAATGTTGTTCGGTTGCCGGGGAGTCGGAGGGGTTAGAAGGTTAGGTAAAAATTAGGTTAAGTAAGATGATCGGGTGATTATGCTAAGATGTTATGGTTAGATAACGGGGGTCGGGGGGGCAGAGCACTCGCTGGTTCGATTTACAGGCGAGGCGAGGGAACGGAGCCCCCTCGCAAGGAGGTTAGGTTAAACTTTTTCTTAGCTTAGGGAAGTTACTCTAGATCTAGGGTATTTAGCGATTTTACAGAACTCCAAAATACGTGTTTTCCGACGCATATTTGCTCCCACCCGACACCCCGCATCCCACAGGTCCCCAATCTTGTTGGGGGAAGGTGAACAGTATGGGCAAAACACTAGAAATTTACCATATTGCTCTGTAATTTATATAAGAAAGTTCATTTAATCAAAGGCCTTATTTGTTAATGCAAAAATTAATACTGATATATATGCACTGCCTAGCTATTGTTGCTTGATGGCCTTGATGCTTTATGGAAAGCCAACAGCCTGTTTTTAGGTAGGCATGGCATCGACTGTAGCGAGTGCTAAAGCAAGTAGCTCTAAGTTTCATATAATTCATATATACAAGAAAAAAACACTCATTAATAACAATAATACCCTTGCAAGTAACTCCCGTCAGTAAATTCACCACCAAATTCTATGCAGTGAGCTCAATTTTCAGAAAATATGGGGCTTAGGCTACTCATATACTCCACACTCTTAAACAAGGGGTGGGACCCGACCATAGTCTCGCAACATCAATGTGTTATTTATCAATGATGAATACTTCATTGGCTGTGTCACTTAACAAAAAAAAATATCTTTACCCAATTAGGTATAGAGACCCCAATTTTGTCACAATATACTATTAGCTATATTACTTTTATCAATGTTAGCCTGCTTATTGCTTCAAATGCTCCTAAAAAGGCTTACAGTATCAAAAAAAGATTCCTCGGACCCCAGATGCTCGGCCAACCCTTACTTTATAACACTTGTATATGAGGGGCCAGGGCCTCAAAACGAGGGGCTGCCCAGAGGGCCCCCCAGGTCTAAATCCGGCCCTGGGATGATGCACAACTTGTCCTTCTTGGTGAGTTCAATCTGGCATCCCGTCAGACCGCCGGGACCAGGGAAACCCGCACACTGGCTGGACACACGACGGCCTAACCACTTGGGGAGTACTTGTGACGCGTAAACTCCGCTGATGGGCGGGCAACCAATTTGTCTCGAATTAACGGGCCATTGAGCGGTTGCCCGCAGGACGGCTGCCGACCGGGGGGACGGGGCGGACTCTTGGGACACACGGTAAAGGTTAAAGGCCTTCAACTCACTGGGTCCAGTGTCGGGCGTCTGCAGGACAGAAAAAACAAACAGATGAGGAAGTTTTCATGACATTTTAACGCCACTTTTTGGCGGACGCTGCTCCCCGGCGTCCGGCTGACATGCGCTACTTGCTTGGGATATATAACTTAAATACTTTTATGTCCATGCTCAAAGAAAAGGAGTAGTGGGTAGGAACTTAGGAAGGTATATTTCTTCATTTCGAAGGGAAGTTTTCTGTGGACCCGGCTTATATACAAAGCTTAAACGAGCCCCCTTTCGCACCAGATCAGTGTGCCTTCGTGAACTTGAGCCGCGCACACACACAACACACACACACACAACACACACCTATATATAAACACCACACACACACACACAACACACACACACACACAGTCTGAATCATGGCGAAATGCACGGTTACACTTTGTACACATGTTATATTTGTGTAGGAGGTCATGGTACCCTTCTACCAACTTCTTTATTTTTTGGAGTATAGACAAAAAATACAAATAAATATATTGATTCAAGATATAAAAGTTTGATTAATTTTGTAAACTATAAAAAAAGTTTCTACACATGAAGGATTTATTCAAATTAAATACTTAACTTTTCATGATGACTTATTGAGTACACAATTGTTCATGCCACAGGTCTCTCTCTCTCTTTCTCTCTCTCTCTCTCTCTACTCTCTCTTATCTCTCTCTCTCTCTCTCTCTCTCCTCTCCTCTCTCTATCTCTAATCTTGCTGAAATGGTTATATAATACGAATATAATAAATTTCCACTATACGTGTTGTGAGGAGAGAAAGATGTGAGAGAGAAGAGAGAGAGCAGCGAGAGCGAGAGAGAGAGAGAAAGAGAGAGGAGAGAGAGAGAGAGAGAGATGAGAGAGAGGAGAGGATGAGAGAAGAGCGCGACGAGGAGGAGAGAGAGAGAGAGAGAGAGAGAGAGAGATTGAGAGGAGAGAGAGAGAGAGAGAGAGAGGAGAGAGAATGAGTGGTGGGAGGCGAGGACAGACTGAAGGCGCTACGAATTTTAATAACTAGGTAAAAAAGTGGCCTTTGGTCAATCCGTGGGGAGTTTTTCCTGATGGGAATAAAGATAGCGGCAGGGGTGTCCGGTCGGCCTTGCCTATTTATTGTACTAAATGCTTGATGAGTGGAACGTGCTAGTGAACAGAACGAATAGATCGTGAGTGATGTAATGTATAAGAAGATGGTAAGGGTAGTAAGCGCGACTGAAGTGCCACTAAGGAGGCGGTGGTCAGTGAGGTGACGCTCTCAGATGCTTGAAACACCTGGCAAGAATATGGATGTGACATGAAGACAAGAAAAGAGGATTGCTGAGAGAGTAGAGGACGACCCTAGTAGCATCGTTATCATGTGTTGTTTACCCCCTGAGACACAGAACGTAATTTCATGGTACTTAACCACCATTCGACGATTTTAATGAACATAAGAAAAAATGAACGATATGACCTGTTTAATTATTGTCCATTTATTTAGTTATTAGTAGGTTATTTAGTGATTTTTCGTTAGGTATAGGCTTAATACAGACAATTGTATATAACAAAGGAAAAGATCCGGCCGTGAAGGGGTTAAAGGGAGCCACTTAATTTATAACAAACACAAGCCACACCACCGCAAGGCAGCTTGGGCTTAAAGGGCTTGAGCTTGGCACGTGGCTCATGTAATCACATGGGAACACTTGGGTGGTGGGGGTGGTGGTGGAGGAAAGTGTTGATCATGAGTATAATGAACTGGTTTCTTGTGGTAGTGGAGGTCTTGGTGGCCAGAAAATGATGTGAAGGTGGTGAGGAGGGGGAGGTGGGACGTGAGGGTGGGATGGGTGGGATGTGAGGGGTCGATGGTTCTTTGTGAGTGAGGGTGTGAGGCTGTGTGTGACGTTGAGGGGTGTGATGGGTGTGACTTGAGGGGTGTAAGGGAGGGACAGGTGATGCGGCTGGTAGTGCACTCTTGACTAACACAGTACCACAGGGTGGCACGAGTTACTCACTCAATACCGCATATCACCTTCTTATGTTGCTTTTGTCTACCTCTGTTTTCAAAGAAGGATCTGGATGGGTCTAGGAGCTCTTCAGAACATTGTGCGGATGTGTTTGGAAGAAAAAAAGCAGAGTGCGTCACAGAGAGAGACCAAGAGGAAGGAGTCTAGGGACGGGGTTTCACATGAGAACCCATGAAAAGTATTATGTAAAAAAAAAAAAAAAGCTCTGTAAAGAGGCAGGGAAAAGATGGGCTAGGGGGAAAAAACATCCTAGCATGAAATCGCCTTCCCCCGGGGAAAAAACAACCTGCGTCATTTTCCCAAGGGGATTCAAAAAGTAGGCTACTTTACCGGTGGGAACTTAGTAGGGGGTAAAAACATTGCTCACCATTAAGCTGCTGAAAAGTTTTTACTGTCAATAACTTGGAATATGTAAATAATAGAAGGGACAAAAAGGGTGGTGGGCCACACGTGGCAGTGTGTCATACTTTATCCCACATCCAGTCGTCCACCTTCATTCCATCATAAAACTACGGTTTCAAAATCCCTATTAAAAATCTGAATAAAACTTAATAAATGAGTACCCCGCTCATCTATCTTCCATTTGTGAAGAAATGGTATGTTCTATTTCTATATCAAGGTTTTGATCACAGTGGTGGTGTGGAGGAGTTCCCTTGTGGGCTGGCAGGGTGAGGCTAGGGTTGCCGGCCAAGGGTGAGGCTAAAGTGCGGGCAAGGGTGGGCTGAGGGTGCCGGCAGGGGGGGCCCGAGGGTGCCGGGCGGGGTGGGGCGGGTGGGAGGGTGGGGGCAAGGGTGGGGGCTGAGGGGCGGGCAAGGGTGGGGCCGGGCAAGGAGGGGCCCGGGGGGGGCCCGGGCCCAGGTGGGGCCGGGCCAGGGGGTGGGGGCAGGGGGGCCGGCAAGGGTGGGGATCACACACGGCTCCGGAAATCGGCCAAACATCACAACTGCAAAAAAAAATTATCAGATTTTTTTTTAAATGCAACTGTACCATCATCTAAAGGCTGGTTCTCACTAGCCCGCTTCTACAGCCGCCGTTGCCGTTCACCACCCAACAATGACGTCACAAAAAAGTTGACCGCACGGCCGCTGTACCGGCTGCCGTACAAAATTAAAATCAAGTCATCTCTCCCGCTCGGCGGTGTCCGCTCGAGCGGAGGTGCAAACTGTGCCCGGTTACCACTACAACCACTCAAGCGGTGATGATGGTGACGTCATTGTTGGGCGTGTACGGCAACACGGCAGCCGTAGAAGCGTGCTAGGGGGAAAACCGGGCCCTTTAAAACTTGAGCTATTAGTGGTGCGGCGCTGAGCCTACAGATAACAGACTACCTGGATCACTGCCACCACCACCTTCCTCTATGTGCACCCAAGACAAAGGTAATACAAAAACTGACAAATGTTGCTGGTTTTACATTGACCAACACTTTTCAGGTTTCCGCTTGTGTAGAAATGAAGCATTGTATGAAGTATTATGATGAAAAATACACGTTACTCATATAGTGCAAGGTCAACTTAACCAACATCTTCACACACATTTTACATTTCAGGTTTTCTATGTAAGAACATAAGAAAATAAAGAAGCTACAAGAGGCTGGGAGACCTACACGTGGTAGTTCCTGTTACTTAACACTAACTACATCTACTTTTCATCCCCATCCATAAATTTTTCTAGCCTCCTTTTAAAGCTCCCTAATGACTCTGCACTAACTACCTGTCTACTGAGTGCATTCCCAATCCTGTACCTCTGTATGTAAGATGTTAAACCCTTGGATTGGTCGCCTGGTGTGCTGGCCCTGCGTCATGTTAACACAGACTGAGGAAGGGACAATAAATACATGGGCAACAGATACAGCACAGACCCGCTGATACCACCACGCTCACTTCACAACGGAGAAATCCCGGGTTCGATCCCCGGGCGGAGCGGAAACAGATGGGTTGTTTCCTTAAAACCCGAGCCCCTGTCCACCCAGCAGTGAATGGGTACCGGGTGTTAGCCAGGGGCTTGTGACCCGCCTCCCGGGGTGGTGGCTTCGGCCAACACTAAGCACTAAGGATGAATGATAAAAATATTGATATGGAGACGGGGCCATACGAGTATAGCTCAGGCCTGTAAATTAAAACTAGATGAATACCAGTCCCCAGTTGGTCAATAACAAATGAATGCAGCTCTAAGCCAGGACTGTTTTGTGTGCTACCATAGATAACAGTAGAACTGGATGTGACACTCCGCAACTACGCGCGCTGGACGCTGCAGTACTGGCCCCATGGTCAGTCTGCTGGCCCATTCACTTGCTGCATATGACTATCATATAGACTGGTTTACCAGTATATATGATATACTGTAATCTTCGTAAATGTTTGTTCTATAATATTATCAAATAAAAAACAGTAAAACACGCTAAAGAAATGCCATTACGAGGCTGAAGAAATATGCATTCATTTCAACTCTTCGCCATCTAAAACTTTGCGAGTCAACATTTATCATGAAGGGTATCAATAGAAGCGCAATTTGATTAGCTTCCATGATATTTTCGTTTCTGATAAATAATTAAAACCAGGCATAAATTAGCGTTAAATAAATAAATAAAATCATCAATCGGGTAATTTTCCCGATTGATGAGGTATTATTAGTTAACGTAATTTTTACATGGTGAATTCATTATCAGAAAAAAAATATAAGTAAATAAAAAACACCACCACCACCAAACAACCAAATATACTAGTTTTTTAACGAGGCAAAAAATGCTGCCCCCTTTCGCTTTTTCTGCCCGATATTTTAGCCAGGAGAAGAGATCCCGGTTCTCTAAATTTAAAAGTATTTACATAGTTAACCCTTTACAAATAAAATAGGGATATTTTAAGCATGAGACCAAAGATAGAATGAATTTTTTCCCGTAAAAAAAAACTATTTAAATCAGGCCCATGCCCGGGGAGCCCAGGGGGGACGGGCTGACCTTCCCCCCCCTGACTACATCACCCTCACAACGCTGCTGTTCTTCATTTGGGTGGTGATCAGGTTTCCCCTTTAAAGTAATTGAGCCCTCTGTCCCTTTTCCCTGAATTTCCTCTTTCCCAAACATTTAGCTTCCCCCTCTACCTTCTGTTACATTATATATCTCCCCCCTAACCCCCAGGTCTCCCCCCAACTAAGAACATCTAAACCTCCTCCTTCCCCCACCCTTTAAACACCCAAACCCCCTCCAACCCCAATACAGGCGCCAACCCCCCCCCAACCCCCCTTTCCCCGGGGCCTTCCCTTTTTTTTGATTAAGAAAAAATAAAAATTTTACCAAAAAAATAAAAAGTATTGTTTTACAAAAAAAAGGTAACTTTGTGTTAAAAATGGCTGACAGCAGATTTAAAGGCAAGTAGTACAAGGAACCCCAAAACACTAACCCCACCACCACAGGCCACACCACACCAGCCCTAACCCACCACCACAAACACCAACCCCAAAACCACCAACCCCGGCCCCACCACCACAAGCCAGTAACCACACCCCACAAGCCCCAAAAACCCCCCCCACCCGGCCACACCCCCACAAGCCCCAAACCAACAACCCCCCCCCAAAGCCAAAACCACCCCCACCCCCCC
>JACEEZ010006282.1:0-17006 GCA_016584305.1 Chionoecetes opilio | reverse complement strand
ATTTGCACCTATAAGTTGCTTACATTACATTAAGCTATTAAATAGAAGAGTAAGAGGTTATTTATTGTAATATAACGGTATATTGCCAGCGTTTTTCATAGTTCCTTGTAAACTGTAGCGTTATTGTATATATACAAGTAGTTTTACTTATTATATTGCTATAAACCCATAAAATGTAGTGTTTTCAATGATTTTAGCTAGTTATCAGTGATATATAGCTGTTTTCCTACAAATTGAAGTATAAAATCCTCTTTTTAGAATAATTTGCACCTATAAGAAGCTTACATTACATTAAGCTATTAAATAGAAGAGTAGGAGGAAATTTATTGTGATATAATGGTATATTGCAAGCGTTTTTCATAGTTTCTTGTAAACTGTTGCGTTATTGTATATATACAAGTAGTTTTACTTATCATATTGCTATATAAACCCATAAAATGTAGTATTTTCAATGATATTAGCTATTTATCGGTGATATATAGCTTTTTTCCTACAAATTGAAGTATAAAATCCTCTTTTTAGAATCATTTGCACCTATAAGTAGCTTTCATTACATTAAGCTATTAAATAGAAGAGTAAGAGGTTATTTATTGTGATATAACGGTATATTGCAAGCGTTTTTCATAGCTTCTTGTAAACTGTAGCGTTATTGTATATATACAAGCAGTTTTACTGATTATATTGCTATAAACCCATAAAATGTAGTGTTTTCAATGATTTGACCTAGTTATCAGTGTTATATATCTGTTTTCCTACAAATTGAGGTATAAAATCCTCTTTTTAGAATAATTTGCACCTATAAGTAGCTTACATTACATTAAACTATTAAATAGAAGAGTAAGAGGTTATTTATTGTGATATAACGGTATATTGCATGCGGTTTTCATAGTTTCTTGTAAACTGTAGCGTTATTGTATATATCCAAGTAGTTTTACTTATCATATTGCTATAAACCCATAAAATGTAGTGTTTTCAATGATATTAAATATTTATCGGTAATATATAGCTGTTTTCCTACAAAATGAAGTATACAATCCTTTTTTTAGAATAATTTGCACCTATAAGTAGCTTACATTACATTATCCTAATAAATAGAAGAGTAAGAGGTTATTTATTGTGATATAGCGGTATATTTGCAAGCGTTTGTCATAGTTTCTTGTAAACTGTAGCGTTATTGTATATATACAAGTAGTTTTACTTATCATATTGCTATAAACCCATAAAATGTAGTGTTTTCAATGATATTGGCTAATTATCGGTGATATATAGCTGTTTTCCTACAAATTGAAGTATAAAATCCTCTTTTTAGAATAATTTGCACCTATAAGTAGCTTACAATACATTAAGCTATTAAATAGAAGAGTAAGAGGTTATTTATTGTGATATAACGGTATATTGCAAGCGTTTTTCATAGTTTCTTCTAAACTGTAGCGTTATTGTATATATACAAGTAGTTTTACTTATTATATTGCTATAAACCCATAAAATGTAGTGTTTTGAATGATTTTAGCTAGTTATCAGTGATATATAGCTGTTTTCTTACAAATTGAAGTATAAAATCCTCTTTTTAGAATAATTTGCACCTATAAGTAGCTTACATTACATTAAGCTATTAAATAGAAGAGTAAGAGGTTATTTATTGTGATATAACGGTATATTGCAAGCGTTTTTCATAGTTTCTTCTAAACTGTAGCGTTATTGTATATATACAAGTAGTTTTACTTATTATATTACTATAAACCCATAAAATGTAGTGTTTTCAATGATATTAGCTATTTATCGGTGTATATATAGCTGTTTTCCTAAAATTGAAGTATAAAAATCCTCTTTTTAGATAATTTGCAACCCTATAAGTAGCTTACATTACTTAAGCTATTAAATAGAAGAGTAATAGGGTATGTATTGTGATATAACGTATATTGCAACGTTTTCATTGTTCTGGTAAACTGTAGCGTTATTGTATATATACAAGTAAGTTTACGTATCATATTGCTTTTATAAACCCATAAAATGTAGTGTTTTGAATTGATATTAGCTATTTATCGTGATATATAGCTGTTTTCCTACAAATTGGAAAGTAAAATCCTATTTTTAGAATAATTTTTCACCATAGTAGTTACATTACATTAAGCTATAGTAAATAGAAGAGTAAGAGGGTTATTTATTGGATATAACGGTAATTGCAAGCCGTTTTCATAGTTTCTTCTCAAACTGTAGCGTTTGTATACTATAAAGTAGGTTTTTAGATTATATTTGCTATAAAAACCCATAAAATGTAGGTTTTCAATGAACTAGCATATTACGGTGATATATAGCCTGTTTTCCTACAAATTGAAGTTAAAACAATTTTTTTTTTTTTTTTTTTTTTGCCCAATCCTTTTTTTAAAAAAGTTGTTTTTTTGTTTAACCCTATAAGTAGCTTACTTTACATTAAGCTAGTAAATAGAAGAGTAAAGAGGTGTATTTAGTGTGATAAACGGTATATTGCAAGCGTTTTTTCATAGTTTTTGTAAAACTTGTAGCGTTATTGTATTATATATACCAAGTAGTTTTACTTATCATATTGCTATAAACCCATAAATGTAGTTGATTTTCAATGATATTAGCTATTTTATCGGTGATATTCTAGCTGTTTTCCTACAAATTTATGTATAAATCCTCTTTTTAGAATTAATTGCACCACACTGAAGTTGCTTACATTACATTAAGCTATTAAATAGGACGAGTAAGAGGTTATTTATTGTGATATAAAGTATATTGCCAAGGGTTTTCATAGTTTCTTCTAAACTGTAGGTTATTGTATATATACAAGTAGTTGAGACTTATTATATTGCTACTTAAACCCATAAATGTAGTGTTTTTCAATGATTTTAGCTAGTTATCAGTGATATTAGCTGTTTTCCCCTACAAATTGAAGTAAAAAAATCTCTTTTAGAATATTTGCACCTATAAGTAGCTACATACATTAAGTTATTAAATGAAGAGTAAGAGGTTATTTATGTGATATAACGTATATTGCAAGCGTTTTTCATAAGCTTCTTGTAAACTGTAGCTTATTGTATAATACAAGTAGTTTTAATGATTATATGCTATAAACCCATAAAATGTAGTGTTTTCAATGAATTTACCTAGTTATCAGTGTTATATATCTGGTTTTCCTACAAATGAGGGTATAAAATCCTCTTTTAGAATAATTTGTACCTATAAGTAGCTTTCATTATCATTAAGCATTAAAATAGAAGGTAAGAGGTTATTATTGTTGATATAGCGGTATATTGCAAAGAGTTTTTCATAGTTTCTTGTTACTGTAGCCTTAGTTGTCTATATAAAGTAGTTTCACTAATCATATTGCTATAAACCCAATAAAACTGTAGTGTTTTGCAATGATTATTAGCTATTTATCGGTGATATATAGCTAGTTCCTACAAATTGAAGTATAAAATCCTCTTTTTTTGAATAATTTGGCAAATATAAGTAGCTTATATTACATTAAAGCTATTAAATAGAAGAGTAAGAGGTTATTATGTGATATAACGGTATATTGCAAGCGTTTTCATAGTTTCTTGTAAACTGTAAAGTTATTTTATATATACAAGTAGAGTTTTACTTATGATATTGTTTTAAAGCCATATTAAAATGTAGTGTTTTCAATGATTTAGCTAGTTATCAGTGGAATATGGCTGTTTTCTACAAATTGAAGTATAAAATCCCTCTTGTTAGAATAATTTGCACCTATAAGTAGCTTACATTACATTAAGCTAATTAAATAGAAGAAGTAAGAGGAAATTTATTGTGATATAACGGTATATTCCAAGCGTTTTTCATAGTTTCTTCTAACAACTGTAGCGTTATTGTCTATATCAAGTAGTTTTTACTTATCATATTGCTATAAACCCATATAATGTAGTGTTTTCAATGGATATTAGCTAGTTATCAGTGGATATATAGGCGTTTTTTTCCTACAAATGAGGTATAAAAATCTTTTTTTTTTAGAATAATTTGCAACTATAAGTAGCTTACTTACATTAAGCTATTAAATAGAAGAGTAAGAGGTTATTTATTGTTGATATAACGGTATATTGCAAAGCGTTTTTCATAGTTGTCTTGTAAACTGTAGCGTTATTGTATATATTACAAGTAGTTTTACTTATTATATTGCTATAAACCCATAAATGTAGTGTTCCAATGATTTTAGCTAGTTTCAGTGAGATATAGCTGTTTCCTACAAATGAAAGTATAAATCCTCTTTTTAGAATAATTTTGCACCTAATGAAGTAGCTTACATTACATTAAGCTATTAAATAGAAAGCGTATGGGGAAATTTATTGTGATTAAACGGTATATTGCAAGCGTTTTCATAGTTTCTTGTAAAACTGTAGCGTTATTGTATATATACAAGTAGTTTTACTTAATCAAGATTGCTAGATAAACCCATAACAATGTAGTGTTTTCCATGATATTAAATATTTATCGGTGATATATAGCTGTTTCTACAAATTGAAGTATACACCTTTTTTTTTTAGAATAATTTGCACCTTAGGTAGCTTTACATACATTATCCTAATAAATAGAAGAGTAAGAGGTTATTTATTGTGATATAGCGGTATATTGCAAGCGTTGACATAGTTCTGGTTAAAATGTAGCGTATTGTATATATACAAGTCAGTTTTACTTATCATATTGCTATAAACCTATAAAATGTAGTGTTTTCAATGATATTAGCATTTTCGGTGATATATAGCGGTTTTTCCTACAAAATTGAAGTATAAACAATCCCGTTTTAGGAATAATTGCACCTATATGTAGCTTACATTACATTACAATGTGTGTGAAATAGAATAGTAAGAGGTTATTTCTTGTGGTAAACGGTATATTGCTAGCGTTTTCATAGTTCTTCTAAACTGTAGCTTATTGTATATATTACAAAGTAGGGTTTACTTCATAGTATGTGGATTGTATAAAACCCATAAAATGTAGTGTTTTCATGATATAAATATTTATCGGTGATATATAGGCTGTTTTCCTACAAATTGAAGTAGTACAATCCTTTTTTTAGAATAATTTGCACCTATAAGTCAGCTTAAATACATTATCCTAATAAATAGAAGAGTAAGAGGTTATTTATTGTGATATAGGTATATTGCAAGCGTTTGTCATAGTTTCTTGTAAAATGTAGCGGTATTGTATATATACAAGTAGGTTTACTAATTTCATTATTGATATAACCTATAAAATGTAGTGTTTTCAATGATTAGCATTTATCGGTGATATATAGCTTGTTGTCCTACAAATGAAGTATAAAATCCTCTTTTTAGAATAATATGCACATATAGTACTTACATTACATTAAGCTATTAAATAGAAGAGTAATAGGGTATTTATTGTGATATAAACGGGTATATTGTCTTGCGTTTTTCATAGTTTCTTCTAAACTGTAGCGTTATTGTTATATACACGTAGTTTTAACTTATTATATTGCTATAAACCTCAAAAATGTAGGTTTTCAATTATATTAGCTATTATCAGTGATATATAGCTGTTTTCATACAAATTGAAGATAAAATCCTCTTTTTAGAATAATGCACCTATAAGTAGCTTAAATTACATTAAGCTATTAATTAAATAGAAGAGTAAGAGGTTATTTATTGTGGATAACAGTATATTGCAAGCGTTTTTAATAGTTTTCTTCTAAACTGTAGCGTTATTTATTGTATATATACAGTAGTTTACTTATTATATTACTATAAACCCATTAAAATGTAGTGTTTTCAAGATATTAGCTATTTATTCGGTGATAATAGCTGTTTTCCTACAAATTGAAGTTAAAATCTCTTTTTTAGAATAATTTGCACCTATAAGTAGCTTACATTACTGTAAGCTATTAAATATGAAGAGTAATTAGGTTATGTATTGTGATATAAAACGGTATATTGCAAGCGTTTTTCATTGGTTCTGGTAAACTGTAGAGTTTTATTGTATATATACAAGTAACGTTTACTTATCATATTGCTATTAAACCCCATAAATGTAGTGTTTTGAATGATATTAGCTATTTATCGTTGATATATTAGCTGTTTTCCTACAAAGAAGAGAAAATGCTCTCTTTTTTAGAATAATTGCACCTATAGTAGCTTCATTACATTACGCTATTAAATAGAAGAGTAAGAGGTTAATTTTATTGTGATATAACGGCAGTCAACAACACACCTGCGCACAAGCCCACACACACACATGACTGTTCCTATTCTACAAACTGGAGATTCTATGCACTCTGTCTTATCTTGACCTGCAACATCCGTACAGTAAAGTAGTAGTTTTGTATCTACATTATGTGGAATGGAGATATGGCGATGTAAAAACACGCGGAGATGAAGAAGTACGTAGGGTTTTACGCGGAGGGATATTGATGTCTGAATTGTGAAACACACAGATGTGCGTGTGTACCCTCGACCTTACCACACTATATTAGACACCTGTACATTTCACACACCCCATCACCCACCAATCCGCATCTAGCATACTGTACACAATAACCTTCTTCTTTGTAGATAATACCTGAATGCCGTCTTCTAGTTATGTATGATATGTACTACAACTCACAGACATGTTAAAGACCTTCATTGACTATATAGCATAGATGTACATTATGACGGTCTCTCTTAGATGCTATTGTTGATTCTCTACTTACTGCACTCGCGCTCTGTCACTTGTGAACAAGCTGAGATTCTACTTGCATACGCACTTATCACTTGCACCTCACATCCCCGATTCACAGCAGGTCCGGAGATGCTTCATTGTATTCTATCTCCCCTCTCTATTACAGTGTGTATGTCTTAATTTATTATAGTGCTATTACACACCTACCATTGCTGTCCGTTCGGTTACGCACATCTCGCACATGTTATGTTACGCCTACGCTTGTCTCCTTCCACTGGTCTGACCTCATCACGCTTGGCTTTCTGCCCGCACGCCTCATGCAGACACTACACTGTCATCAATAACTCACCAGTCTCTCTTTTCGTTCGAGCACCACTTCACACTGTTAGACTCTTGCACCCTCACACAACGTTCTGATCGCTCTCTGTTACTCCAGATCCGTCTTACACAAGATGAGATATCCAACCATGCCAGAGGCTGCGGTTATTTATTGTGATGTGCATACGGTATATGGGTCATCGACGTTGTATTTCATGATGTTGTATGTAGCAGAACTGTAGACGATTGTATATGTAGACGAATGGATTACTAGATAATTGACTGAATAAACCCAGAGAAATGTAGAGAGAGTGTTGATGAATAGAAGAGTATTTAGCGTATTTGCGGTGATCTATAGCTATGTTTTCCCTACAAATTGAAAGTGAGACCGTATCGCATTGTTTTAGAATGAGATTTGCCCCTATAAGTAGCTTACATTACATTAAGCTAGTAAATAGAAGCAGTAAAGAGGATATTTATTGTGATATAACGGTATATTTGCAAGCGTTTTTCATAGGTTCTTCTAAACTGTAGCAATAGCGTTATTGTATATATAGAAGAAGTTACTTATTATATTGCTATAATTAAAACCATAAAATGTAGTTGTTTTGAATATGATTTTAGCTAGTATCAGTGATATATAGCTGTTTCCCTACAAATTGAAGTAAAAAAATCCTCTTTTTAGAATAAATTTGCACCTATAAGTAGCTTACATTACATTAAGTATTAAAAGAAGAGTAAGAGGTTATTTATTGTGATATAACGGTATATGCAAGCGTTTTTCATTAGTTTCTTTGTAAACTGTAGCGTTATTGGATATCTACAAGTAGTTTTATTATTCATATGCTTAAAATAAAAAAACCCATTTATAAAAATGTACGTGTTTTCAAATGATATTGGCTAAATTATCGGTGAATTCTAGCTGTTTTCCTACAAATTGAAGTTATAAAATCCTCTTTTAGAATAATTTGCACCTATAAGTAGCTTACAATACATTAAGCTATAAATAGAAGAGTAAGAGGTTATTTATTGTTTACTGTGATATAACGGTATATTGCAAGCGTTTTTCATAGTTCTGCTAAACTGGTAGCGTATTTTATATAGGACAAATAGTTTTACTATTATATTGCTATAAAAGCCATAAATGTAGTGTTTTCAAAAAAAAAAATGATTTTAGCTAGTTATCAGTGATATATAGCTGTTTTCCTCCAAATGAAGTATAAAATCCTCTTTTAGAATAATTTGCACCTATAAAGTAGGCTTACATACATTAAGCTAATAAATAGAAGAGTAAGAGGAAATTATTGTGATATAACCCCCGGTATATTCCAAGCGTTTTTTTCATAGTTTCTTGGTAAAACTGTAGCGTTATTGTCTATATACAAGTAGTTTTGACTTATCATATTGCTATAAACTATTATAATGTAGTGTTTTTCAATGTATTAAGATGTTATCAGTGTGAATATCGACTGTTTCCTACAAATGGGATATTAAAATCTTTTTTTTAGAATAATTTGCACCTATAAGTAGCTTACATACATTAAGCTATTTAAAATAGAAGAGTAAGAGGTTATTTATTGTGATATAAAGGTATTATAGCAAGCGATTTTTATAGTTCTTGTAAAACTGAGCGTTTATTGCACACATCCCGTGTTATATATACAAGTAGTTTTACTTATCAGATTGCTATAACCCATAATAAAATGTAGTGTTTTCAATGATATTAGCTATTTATCGGTTGAATATATAGCTGTTTCCTACAAATTGAAAGTACAAAACCTCTTTAGAATAATTTGCACCTAAAGTAGCGTACATGCAATAAAGCTATTAAATAGAAGAGTAAGAGGTTATTTATTGTGATATACGGTATATTGCAAGCGTTTTTCACGTTGCTTGTAAATTACCGTTATTTGTATATATACAAGTTAGTTTTACTTATATATTGTTTTTAAAGCCATTAAAAATGTAGTGTTTTCAATGATTTTAGCCAGTTATCAGTAATATATGATGTTTTCTACAATTGAAGTATTAAAATCCTTCTTTTAGAATAATTTGCACTAAAGTAGCTTAAATTACATTAAGCTATAAATAGAAGAGTAAGAGAAATTTTATTGTCGCTAGACGGTATATTCAAGCGTTTTTATAGTTTCTTGTAAACTGTAGCGTTATGTCTATATACAAGTAGTTTTACTATCCAGATTGCTTAATAAACCCATATAATGTAGTGTTTCAATGATTTTACTAGTTATCAGTGAATTTATAGCTGTTTCTACAAATGTTGAGGTATTAAAACTTTATTTACAATAATTTGCACCCCTATAAGTAGCTTACATGACATTAAGCTATTAAATAGAAGAGTACGAGGTTTTATTTATGTGGATATAACGGTATATTGCAAGCGTTTTCATAGTTTCTTGTAACTGTAGCGTGATTGGTCTAGATACCAATAGTTTTACTTCTCATATTTCTATACAGCCCATATAATGTAGTGTTTTCAATGATATAGCTAGTTATCAGTGCTATATAGCTGTTTTCTACAAATTGAGGTATAAATCTTTTTTTTAGAATAATAGCACCTATCAAGTAGCTTACATTACATTAAGCTATTATAAATAGAAGAGTAAGAGGTTATTTATGTGATATAAAACGGTATATATGCAAGCACGTTTTCATCGTTCTTGTAAACTGTAGCGTTTATTGTATATATACAAGTAGTTTTACTTATCAGATTGCTATAAAACCCAAAAAATGTAGTTGTTTCAATGATATTAAATATTTATCGTGATATATAGCTGTTTTCCTACAAATTGAAGGTATAACAATACTTTTTTTAGAATAAATTTGCACCTATAAGTAGCTACAGTTACATTATCCTAATAAATAGAAGAGTAAGAGGTTATTTATTGTAATATAGCGTTATATTGCAAGCGTTTGTCATAGTTTCTTGTAAAAATGTAGCGGTATTTGTATATATACAAGTAGTTTTTACTAGCATATTGCTATAAACTATAAAATGTAGTTGTTTTCAATGATAATAGCTATTGTCGTTAGATATATAGCTGTTCTCCAACAAATTGAAGTATAAATCCTTTTTTTAGAATAATTTGCCACCTATAAGTAGCCTACATTACATAAGCTATAAATGGAAGAGGAAGAGGTTATTTATTGTGATATAAAGGTATATAGGCAAGCGTTTTTCATTAGTTTCTTGTAAACTGTAGCGTTATTGTCAGTATTCAAGTAGTTTACTTCTCAGATTGTTTAAACCCATAAAATGTAGTGTTTTCCAATGATATTGAGCTATTTATCGGTGATATATAGCTGTTTACCTACAAATTGAAGTATCAAATCCTCTTTTTAGAATAATTTGCACCTATACTAGGTTACATTAATTAAGCTATTAATAAAAAAGGGAAGGGTTATTTATTGTGATATAACGGGTATATTGCTTGCGTTTTTCATAGTCTTCTAAACTGTAGCGTTCTTGTATATATACAAGTAGTTTTTACTTATATATTGCTTAATAAACCTATAAAAGGTAGTGTTTTCCAATGATATTAGCTAATATCCCAGTGATATATAAGCTGTTTTCCTACACATTGAAGTATAACAATCCTCCTTTTTAGAATAATTTGCACCGATAAGAGATTTACATTACATTAAGCTATTAAATAGAAGAGTAGAGGTTATTATTGTGTTTATAACGGTATCTCGCCACAAGGTTTTTCATAGTTCTTCGAAACTGTAGCGTTATGTTAATACAAGTAGTTTTACTTATTATATTACTATTAAACCCAGTAAAATGTAGTGTTTTCAATGATATTTTTTTTCGGGCTATTATCGGTGATATATAGTGTTTTCCTACAAATTTTGAAAGTACTAAAACCTCTTTTTAGAATAATTTGCACCAATGTAAGTAGCTTACATTACTTTAAGCTATAAATAGAAGAGTAATGGGGTATGTATTGTGATATAACGGTATATTGCAAGCGTTTTTTTTCATTTGTTTCTGTGTACACTGTAGCGGATTGTATATATCACAAGTAATTACTTATAATAATTGCCATAAACCATTAAAATTGTGTTGTTTTGAAGATATTAGCTATTTATCGGTGATATATAGCTGTTTGTCCTACAAATTGAAAGTAGACAAAATCCTATTTTAGAATAATTTGCACTATAAGTAGCTTACATTACATAAGCTATTAAATAGAAGAGTAAGAGGTATTTATTGTGATGATAACGGTATATTGCAAGCGTTTCATAGTTTCTTCTAAAAACTGCTAGCGTTATTGTACTATATACAAGTAGTTTTACTTATTATATTGCTATAAACCCATAAACTGTAGTGTTTTCAATGATATTACCTATTATCGGGATATATCAGCTGGTTCCTACAAATTGAAGTATCCCATCCTTTTGTTTAGAGATTAATTGACCCTCATAAGTAGCTTACTTTACATAAGCTAGTAAATAGAAAGAGTAAGAGGTTATTTATTGTGATAAACGGTAATTTATTGCAAAGCGTTTTTCTAGTTTCTTGTAAACTGTAGCGTTATGATATATATACAAGTAGTCTTTAATTATCAATTGCTATAAACCCATATAAAATGTAGTGTTTCTCAATGAATTAGCTATTTATCGTTGATATATAGCTGTTTCTACAAATTTATGTAATAAAATCCTCTTTTTAGAAATAATTTGCACCATAAGTTGCTTACTTACATTAAGCTAAGTAAATAGAAGAGTAAGAGCGTTATTTTATGTTGATTATAACAATAATTGCAAGCGTTGTTTCATTAGTTTCTTCTTAAACTGTAGCGTTATTGATATATTACAAGTAGTTTTACTTATTATATTGCTATAAACCCATAAAATGTAGTTGTTTTCAATGATTTTAGCCTAGTTTCAGTGATATATAGCTGTTACCGACAAATTGAAGTAAAAATCTCTTTTAGAATAATTAGCACCTATAAAGTAGCTTACATACATTAAGCTATAAAATAGAATGAGTAAGAGGTTATTTATTGTGATATAACGGGTATATTGCAAGCGTTTCTTTCAATAGCTCTTTAAACTGTAGCGTTATGTATATATACAAATAGTTTTACTGGAGTATATTGCTATAAAAACCCATAAAATGTAGTGTTTTCAATGAATTTACCTAGTTATCAGGTATATATCTGGGTTTTCTACAAAATTGAGGTATAAAATCTCTTTTAGAATAAATTTGCACCAGAAGTACTTACAGTACATTAAGCTATTAAATAGAAGAGGTAAGAGGTTATTTATTGTGATATAAGCGGTATATTGCAAGCGTTTTTCATAGTTTCTTGTAAACTTGTAGCCCTAGTGTATATATACAAGTAGTTTTACTTATCGTATTGCTATAAACCCATATAAAATGTAGTGTTTTTCAATTGATATTAGCATTTATCGGTGATATATAGCTATTTCCTAGCAAATGAAGTATAAAAATTCCTCTTTTTGAATATTTGCAAAATATAGTAGCTTACATTACATTAAGCTATTACAATAGAAGAGTAAGAGGTTATTTATTGGATATAAACGGTATATTGCAAGCGTTTTTTCATAGTTTCTTGTAAACTGTACCGTTATTTTATATATACAAGTAGGTTTACTATGATATGTTTTAAAAGCATAAAATGTAGTGTTTTCAATGATTTAGTCAGTTATCAGTGATATATGCTGTTTTGCTACAAATTGAAGTATAAAATCCTCTTTTTAGAATAATTTGCACTATAAGTAGATTACATTACATTAAGCTAATAAATAGAAGAGTAAGAGGAAAATTTATTTTGATATAACGGATATTCCACGCGTTTTTATAGTTTCTGTCTAAAACAGTAGCGTGATTGTCTATATACAAGTAGTTTTACTTATCATATTGCTATAAACCATATAATGTCGTGTTTCAATGATATTAGGTAGTTATCACAGTGAGATATATAGCTGTTTTCCTACAAATGAGGTATAAATAAAAATCTTTTTTTTAGATAATTTGCACCTATAAGTAGCTTAAATACATTAAGCTTATAGATAAATTAGGAAGAGTAAGAGGTTATTTATTGTGATATAACGGTATATTGCAAGCGTTTTTCATCGTTTCTTGTCAAACTGTCAAGCGTTAGTCTATATACAAGTAAGTTTTACTTATTATATTGCTAAAACCCATAAAATTGTAGTGTTTTCAATGATTTTAGTAGTGTTCAGTGATATATAGGCTATTTTTCCTACAAATTTGAAGTAATAAAATCCTTTTTTAGAATAATTTGCACCTATAAGTAGCTTTACATTACATTAAGTATAAATAGAAGAGTAGGAGGAAACTTTATTTGATATAACGGTATATTGCAAAGCGTTTTTCATAGTTCTTGTCAACTGTAGCTTATTGTTATATACAAGTAGTTTTACTTATCAGATTGCTATAAACCATAAAATGTAGTGTTTCAATAAAATTAAATATTTATCGGATATATAGCTGTTTTCCTACAAATTGAAGGTAATACAATCCTTTTTTAGGAATAATTTGACTATAAGTAGCTACATTACCATTATCTAATAATAGGCAGGAGTAAGAGGGTATTTATTGTGATATAAGCGTGGATACTTGCAGCGTTTGGACATTAGTTTCTTTTTGTTAAAAGTAGCGTGTTTATTGTATATATACAGTAGTTTTATTATCATATTGCTATAAAACCTATTAAATGTAGTGTTTTCAATGATCATAGCCATTTGTCGGTGATATATAGCGGTCTCCTACAAATTGAGTATATAAAATTCCTTTTTTTTTCGAATAATTTGCACCTCTATAAGTAGCTTACATTACATTAAGTAATAAATGGAAGAGTTAAGAGGTTATTTATTGTGATATAAAGGTATTATTGCAAGCGTTTTCATAGTTTCTTCTAAACTGTAGCGTTATTGTATATATACAAGTAGTTTTACTTATTATATTGCTATAAACCCATAAAATGTAGTGTTTTCAATGATATTAGCTATTTATCGGTGATATATAGCTGTTTTCCTACAAATTGAAGTATCCCATCCCTTTTTTAGAATAATTTGCCCCTATAAGTAGCTTACATTACATTAAGCTAGTAAATAGAAGAGTAAGAGGAAATTTATTGTGATATAACGGTATATTGCAAGCGTTTTTCATAGTTTCTTGTAAACTGTAGCGTTATTGTATATATACAAGTAGTTTTACTTATCATATTGCTATAAACCCATAAAATGTAGTGTTTTCAATGATATTAGCTATTTATCGGTGATATATAGCTGTTTTCCTACAAATTGAAGTATAAAATCCTCTTTTTAGAATAATTTGCACCTATATGTAGCTTACATTACATTAAGCTATTAAATAGAAGAGTAAGAGGTTATTTATTGTGGTATAACGGTATATTGCTAGCGTTTTTCATAGTTTCTTCTAAACTGTAGCGTTATTGTATATATACAAGTAGTTTTACTTATTATATTGCTATAAACCCATAAAATGTAGTGTTTTCAATGATATTAGCTATTTATCGGTGATATATAGCTGTTTTCCTACAAATTGAAGTATAAAATCCTCTTTTTAGAATAATATGCACATATAAGTAGCTTACATTACATTAAGCTATTAAATAGAAGAGTAATAGGGTATTTATTGTGATATAACGGTATATTGCAAGCGTTTTTCATAGTTTCTTGAAAACTGTAGCGTTATTGTATATATACAAGTAGTTTTACTTATCAGATTGCTATAAACCCATAAAATGTAGTGTTTTCAATGATATTAAATACTTATCGGTGATATATAGCTGTTTTCCTACAAATTGAAGTATACAATCCTTTTTTTAGAATAATTTGCACCTATAAGTAGCTTGCATTACAGTATCCTAATAAATAGAAGAGTAAGAGGTTATTTATTGTTATATAACGGTATATTGCAAGCGTTTTTCATAGTTTCTTCTAAACTGTAGCGTTATTGTATATATACAAGTAGTTTTACTGATTATATTGCTATAAACCCATAAAATGTAGTTTTTTCAATGATTTTCCCTAGTTATCAGTGTTATATATCTGTTTTCCTACAAAATTGAGGTTTTAAAATCCTCTTTTTAGAATAATTTGCAACCTATAAGTAGCTTAGATTACATTAAGCTATTAAATAGAAGAGTAATAGGTTTTTTATTGTGATATAAGGGGTATATTGCAAGCGTTTTTCATAGTTTCTTGTAAACTGTAGCGTTATTGTATATATACAAGTAGTTTTACTTATCATATGCTATAAACCCATAAAAATGTAGTGTTTTCAATGATATTGGCTAATTTTTGGTGATATATAGCTGTTTTCTACAAATTTGAAGTATAAAATCCTCTTTTAGAAAAATTTGAACCTATAAGTAGCTTAAAATACATTAAGCTATTAAATAAAAGGGAGTAAGAGGTTATTATTGTGATTATAACGGTTATTGCAAGCGTTTTTCATAGTTTCTTCTAAATGTAGCTTTATTGTATATATACAAGTATTTTTACTTATTATTTGCTATAAACCCATAAAATGTAGTGTTTTGAATGATTTTAGCTAGTTATCATGATATAAAAGCGTTTTTTTACAAATTGAAGTAAAAAAATCCTCTTTTTAGAATAATTTGCACCTAAAGTAGCTTACATTACATTAAGCTTTTAAAATAGAAGAGTAAGAGGTTATTTATTGTATATAACGGTATATTGAAAAGCGTTTTCATAGTTTCTTCTAAACGTAGCGTTTTTGTATATATACAAGTAGTTTTACTTATTTATTGCTATAAACCCATAAAATGTAGTGTTTTCAATGTTTATTAGCTATTATCGGTGAATATAGCTTTTTTCCTACAAATTGAAGTATCCACCCTTTTTTTAGAATAATTTGCCACCTATAAGTAGCTTACATTACATTAAGCTAGTAAATAGAAGAGTAAGAGGTTATTTATTGTGATATAACGGTATATTGCAAGCGTTTTTTCATAGTTCTTGTAAACTGTAGCGTTATTGTATATATAACAAGTAGTTTACTTATATATTGCTATAAAACCATAAAATGTAGTGTTTTCAATGTTTATTAGCTATTTATCGGTGTTTATATAGCGTTTTTCCTAAAATTGAAGTATAAAAATCCTCTTTTTAGAATAATTTGCACCTATAAGTGCTTACATTACATTAAGCATTAAATAGAAGAGAAAGGGAGGTTTTTATTGTGATATAACGGTATATTCCCAAGCGTTTTTCATAGTTCCTTGAAAAACTGTAGCGTTTTTGTATATATAAAAGGGAGTTTTATATTATATTGCTATAAACCCCATAAAATGTAGTGTTTTCAATGATTTAGCTAGTTATCAGTGATATATAGCTGTTTTCCTACAAATTGAAGTATAAAATCCTCTTTGTAGAATAGTTTGCACCTATAAGAAGCTTACATTACATTAAGTATTAATAGAAGAGTAGGAGGAAATTTATTGTGATATAACGGTATATTGCAAGCGTTTTTCATAGTTTCTTGTAAACTGTAGCGTTATTGTAATATACAAGTAGTTTTACTTATCATATTGCTATAAACCCATAAAATGTAGTGTTTTCAATGTATTAGCTATTTATCGGTGATATATAGCTTTTTTCCTACAAATTGAAGTATAAAAATCCTCTTTTTAGAATAATTTGCACCTATAAGTAGCTTACATTACATTAAGCTTTTAAATAGAAGAGTAAGAGGTTTTTTATTGTGATATAACGGTATATTGCAAGCGTTTTTCATAGTTTCTTCTAAACGGTTAGCGTTATTGTATATATACAAGTAGTTTATATTATATTGCTATAAACCATAAAATTGGGTTTTTTAAATGTTTTTAGCTATTTATCGGGAAATTATAGCTTTTTCCCTACAAATTGAAGTAAAAAAATCCTCTTTTTAAAATAATTTGCCCCTAAGTAGCTTACATTACTTTAAGCTTTTAAAAGAAGAGTAAGGGTTTTTTTATTGTGATATA
>JACEEZ010006281.1:115068-117568 GCA_016584305.1 Chionoecetes opilio | reverse complement strand
ATTGCAAGGGAAAAAGAGAGGTGTTGAAAAGGGTTTTCCCAACCTCTTCTTCTTCTTCTCTTCTCTCTCCCCCCCTCTCTCTCTCTCTCTCTCTCCTTTCTCCTCTCTCTTTTCTCCTCTCTCTCTCTCTCCCCCTCTCTCTCCTCTCTCTCTCTCTCTCTCTCTCTCTCTCTCTCTCTCTCTCTCTCTCTCTTTCAAAGGATACAAAAAAACCCCTTCTTATCTTTTAAAAAATTTTAATAAAAACCCCCCTCCCCCCCAAAAAGTGTATTTTTAATGAAAAAAAATAAAAAAAAAGTATATTAAAAAGGTTAAGGAAAAGTCAACTTCAACACGTGAATAAACTACAAAAAAAATAACCTTTAAAAAATTTCCTTTCCCCTCCTTCTTTTCCCCCCTTCCTTCAAAACCCTCCTTTATCCTTCGGTTTTTTGTCCCCCGTCACAGTTCCACATTTGTTTTCCCTACGGTTCCTTCCCCTTATTTCCCCTTACCACCTTTTCCTTTAATAAAAAAAAAAATATATAAATAAAACCCAAAAATGAAAACCATAATAAATTTAATACAAAAACCCAAAGGGGTATCCTGATGCAAAATGTAATAAAAAAGAAAAAAATAGATTAAACGACCCCAATAAAAAAGAGAAAGAAATAAGAGAAAAAAACGAAATGAAAAAACGCAAATAAATTTACACAAAAAAAAAGTATTTTCTTAAGACAAAAAGATATATAATATATTATAATTTTATTATATTTATAATTATATATATATTAATTATAAAATATAATAATAATATTTTAAAATTTTATAAAGAAAGAAGAACAAAATACATTAAATACAACTAAATAAATAATAAAAAAGTAAATTGTGAACACTGGAATAAAAAAAACTGAAGAAAACTAGACAAAATCCTGCAAAAATGTTCGGGCAATTTTCAAAAAAGTCACCTTTTTGAAAAATAAAAGTGATGTAAGGAGAACTTCAGGAAAAACATAATAACTAAGGGGGGGGGGGTCAGTAAGCGCATTCTCCCAAATTCATCAATTGGGTTGCATGATATATATATATATTTTTTCCTCCCCCAAGAAGTTTTGGGGGGGTTAGTTTTCAACCCCCATCTGTCTGTTGCTGTCTGTCTGTTTTCGTTTCTGTCTGTCTTTGTTTTTTTAGTGTACGGATTTCTCAAAAAATTACCATAGATTTGAACCAAATCGGGATACCAAGTTATTTGGGGATAAGAAAAATGATTTAATTTTGATGAAACTATTGCAAGGTTGCCTGGCCCAATTTATGAAATATTCGGGGGGAGGGTTTGGGTCTACTGAGGCCCCCCCCAGTATATATATTTTCACTCAGTATAGCGCATTACCCCGCCGAATTTTCATCAATTGGTTGCCATGGCAACAGTTGTCAATAGATTTCATCCAAAATTAAATCAGTTCTTCCTTATACCAAATAGACTTGGGATACCGAGTTTGGTTCTAATCTATTCGTAACTTTTCGAGAAATCCTGTACACTAACAAACAGACAGACAGACAGACAGACAGACAGACAGACAGACAGACAGACAGACAGACAGACAGACAGACAGATCGGGGTGAAAACATAACCTCTCCAACTTCGTTGGCGGAGGTAACAATAATAAAATAGAGGTTCATAAGTTTATATGTGGGAATATTATTTTGTGGTAATTTATTTTGTCTGTTTGTCTGATGCAAAGTGATGGGCTGAAGTGGTGAAAGGATGATGGGGTGATGATGGTGATGGTGGGGTGTAGGGCTGAACTAGTGGTGGTGATGGTGGTGATGGTGGGGTGATGGTGGGGTGATGGGGTGATGGGGTGATGATGGGGTGATGTTGGGGTGATGAAGGGGTAATGATGGGGTGATGATGGGGTGATGATGGGGTGATGAAGGGGTAATGGAGGGGTGATGAAGGGGTAATGGAGGGGTGATGAAGGGGTAATGGAGGGGTGATTCCTCAAGGTCATTCTGGATAACCAAATAAACTGTTTTTCCTGGATATTCACAATTTTGCCTTTTGCTATCTCTCTCTCTCTCTCTCTCTCTCTCTCTCTCTCTCTCTCTCTCTCTCTCTCTCTCTCTCTCTCTCTCTCTCTCTCTCTCTCTCTCTCTCTCTCTAACACACACACACACTCTTAAATCACTAATACAACATACGTACATGACATTCTTACGTGCATGTGTACGTAACAAAACACCAGTGTACGTACAGAGGTGTGTGTACGTATCAATGCATCGTGTGTCCCATTCATCATAAACACACGTACATATCAGAGTCTTATAAGTAAGTAAACATGATAACGTAATAGGCCATGACGTTACAACATAGAAAAGATGACGTCAACATGAACTGAAAATGATGCAATACAATAAAATATCAGTCATGCAATATTTACATTTAGAGAGAGAGAGAGAGAGAGAGAGAGAGAGAGAGAGAGAGAGAGAGAGAGAGAGAGAGAGAGAGAGAGAGAGAGAG
>JACEEZ010006281.1:82568-112568 GCA_016584305.1 Chionoecetes opilio | reverse complement strand
AGAGAGAGAGAGAGAGAGAGAGAGAGGAGAGAAGAGAGAGAGAGAGAGAGAGAGAGAGAGAGAGAGAGAGGTCAAAGAGATAACACTTACCTCTACAACATCCTAAAGCCTAAAAAAGCCTAATTCAGGTTATAAAAAAAGAAAAAAAAAAAAAAAAAAGAGAAAGAAAGAGAAAAAGAAACCAAAGGAAACGAAAGAGAAAGAAAACAGAAAATATAGTTCAGCAAATTTAAATGAGAAAATCAAATAAGGTCCAATTTTCTTTTATTCTGTGATATATTTGAAGTCATTAATTTACGTGGAAGTTAATTAATACCATTGTTAACTCTCAGAACACCTGCGCCATGGACTTAGGTGAGGTGCATAATACATAAATAGCAATAAGAGAATACCAAACTAGAGGGAAATATGTTTAAAAAAATTATAATACTTTATTGGTGAGCTATTTATTGGTGAGGTGTATCAGTGAATAAAAGGGAAACATAGAGATAAATACTTATAATACTTTGCCTCCATTAGAAAGACGATCTAATGCCACTGGTTGGAGTTGGATTTTGAAGTGCTTGACAAGGAATATTGATGTTTTGGTGTCTATTTCTTATATTATTTTCCGTTTTATCATTTTTTTGTATTGCATGGACGAGCACTGGAGGTTTTTTTAATGAGAGAGAGAGAGAGAGAGAGAGAGAGGAGAGAGAGAGAGAGAGAGAGAGAGAGAGAGAGAGAGAGAGAGAGAGAGAGGAGAGAGAGAGAGAGAGAGAGAGAGAGAAGAGAGAGAGAGAGAGAGAGAGAGAGAAGAGAGAGAGAGAGAGAGAGAGAGAGAGAGAGAGAGAGAGAGAGAGAGAGTCCCCAGTTATTGCAATTCTACGTAGTTTCGAAATATTCACACTTAGTTATTGTGGAGTGCCCTTTTTATGTGTGTGTGTGTGTGTGTGTGTGTGTGTGTGTGTGTGTGTGTGTGTGTGTGTGTGTGTGTGTGTGTGTGTGTGTGTGTGTGTGTGTGTGTGTGTGTGTGTGTGTGTGTGTGTGTAAGTGCGTGTGTGTGTGTATGTGTGTTGACAGTGACACCAAAAAGGTCTTGCTATTGGACTTCCTGCAGTAAAATGGTCCTTTGCTACGGTCTTCTCCGCCTCTGTAATCATTCATAGGTACTTTCTCCTCCATGGTATTGACCCAAAAAACATTCATACATAAGTAAAGCGAAGTAACAGGAAAGTAGAAAAATTTAGGTAGGTTAGTAGTTAGTAGTTGGTAGGTAGAAAAAGTATAAAAAGTAGGTAGTTGCTATAGTCTATTCACTTAAGCCTGGATTCCTGGGCTGGGAGCTGCTCGATGCCTAGCCGAGTTTGTAAGGACGTCGCTGATTGGCTGATAGACTCGGGCTGGGTGGCGATGGTGGTGGTACTTGCCTAGCCTCAACCCAAAACCCTTGCGTTGCCTCAGAAAAATATTCATATTTCTTGGCTTTACTCACCTCTTACACAAGATAGGCCTATTTTATTGCATCAGTGAATCAGGCAGTGATTGTTCAACAACAAAAACGCCATTCATAATTCATAGGGAAAAAAATAAAGTCATGACTGACTATCACAAGAGTAGGCGGACTTTTAGGTTTTCAGTGCATTGAAATGTTGTACTCCTACCCAAATTTTCCCAAAAACTACCAGATGATATTTATAAAGCTGAGCCTACCATCGGGTTCATAATACATTGCTGCATATCATGAGCATAAAAAATTACACTAAGACTTCACTAATATTAAGATAATTGAAGGAAAGTAAAAGAGTGTAAAAACATTTTTTCTTGCTTATTTTGCTTCAACTCGCTGTAACTCCATAAGTTTTGGTCGCATTCAATTTTCAAGAACTGTTTCCCAAAATCCTTATACTTTTCCGCTCCCTGTGGTATGTAGCACGTACCAATAAGGAAAAGAGTGGGTGGTCAAAATGGCTAAGAAATTTAAACTTTTTTCAAACTGGTGCCGGGGACGGGTGGAGCCTCTGATAGCTCTCCTGAGAAAAAGTCTCTCCTGTATAGGAGCAATGCTCACCGTCACTGTGCCAGTTTGCAGTAGTATTTTAACTTTCTTAGCATTTGACCACCTACTCTTTTCCTTATTGGTACGTGCTACATACCAAGGAAGCGGAAAAGTATAAGGGTTTTGAAACAGTTCTTGAAAATTGAATGCGACCAAAATTTATGGAGTTACAGCGAGTTGAAGCAAACTAAGCAAGAAAAATGTTTATACACTCTTACTTCTTCAATTATCTTTAAAATTAGTGAAGTCTTAGTGTAATTTTTTTATGCTCATGATATGCAGCAATGTATTATGAACACGATGATAGGTTCAGCTTTCATAAATATCATCTGGTAGTTTGGTAATATCGGGTAGGAGTACAACATTCAAAGCACTGAAAAAATAAAAGTCCACCTACTCTTGTGATAGTCAGTCATGACTTTATTTTTACCCTATTGAGTATGAATGGCGTGTTGTTGTTGAACAATCACTGCCTGATTCACTGATGCAAAACAAAATAGGCCTATCTGGTAAGAATGAGTAAAACCAAGAAATATGAATATTTTTCCCAAGGCAAGGCAAGGGTTTTGGGTTGCGGCGAGGCAAGTACCACACCAAAAGCCACCCAGCCCCAGTCTATCAGCCAATCAGCGACGTCCTTACAAACTCGTCTAGGCAGCGAGGGAGCTCCAAGAATCCAGCTTAAGTGAATAGACTATAGTAGTAAGTTAGTAGGAAAAAATCGGTATGCTGGAAATATATATGAAGGGGGGAAAGAAGGTGGTGTGTTGTGTGTGTGTGGTGTGTGTGTGTGTGTGTGTGTGTGTGTGTGTGTGTGTGTGTGTGGTGTGGGCTGTGTGTGTGTGTGGTGTGTGGTGTGTGTGTGTGTGTGTGTGTGTGTGTGTGGGGTGTTGTGTCTGTGTGTGTGTGTTGCGTGTGCGTGTGTGCGTGCGTGTGCGTGTGTGTGTGTGTGTGTGTGTCTGTGTGTCTGTGTCTGGTGTGTGTTAAGTGTGTCTGGGTGGGGTGTGCGTGTGCGTGTGTGTGTGTGTGTGTTACATATGCATTTTCTTTATAAAAATATGTAGAAATAAACATGTACAACAGAATAAAACAAATACTGTCATTTCTGAACTTAGAAAACAAAAATGATACCAAGTAAAAAAAATACGAAGGAGCGTGATAGTGAGTAAAGAAAGGCTGAAAAAAGATGATAATGAAAAAACAACCAAGATAATCAACAAGAACAACATCAATGTAAAATCTATAAAAAAAATAAACGATGAAAAAAAACACAAACGAACGAGAATAAAAAAATGGCTCGGTTAACAATATACTTTTAATATGCGATTTTATTACTGGAGGGAGGAGACAAAAAATAAGAGGAGGAGGAGGAGGAGGAGGAGGAGGAGGGGAGGAGGAGGAGGAGGAGGAGGAGGAGGAGGAGGTGGAGGTGGAGGTGGAGGAGGAGGAGGAAGAAAAAATAGGGTGCTACGAATGAAGGTTATAGGAAGTAAAGAGGGAATTAAAGAATGTAGAAATAAATGGAGAAGAAAAAAAAAAAAGCAGGAAGAGAAGGAGGATATTTAAAACATTGAAGAAAAAATATATATAAAGGAGAAATAAAGATGGGGTGACCTAATAGGAAGAAGGGGAGGTAAAGGAGGATGGGGATGAAGAGGAAGAGGAGGAAAAATAGGAAGGGGAAGAAGAAGAGGAAGAAAAGGAGATAAAGGAAGATTTGCAATACAAGAAATATAGAGACAGGAGAAGGACGAATGTTCAAGAGAGGAGAGAGAGAGAGAGAGAGAGAGAGAGAGAGAGAGAGAGAGAGAGAGAGAGAGAGAGAGAGAGAGAGAGAGAGAGAGAGAGAGAGAGAGAGAGAGAGAGAGAGAGAGAGAGAGAGAGAGAGAGAGAGAGAGAGAGAGAGAGAGAGAGAGAGAGAGATTTACAGAAAGATAAAAACTAGACATTCATTTAAAAGTGAAATCTTCATAAACGGAAAGGATCCTAAACACCATTCTGTATTTTTTTTCTTAACACGTTTGGTATCTAAGTGTTGTTTTTGTGGAAGGACAAGTGGAAGTCCAAGTGGAAGGTCAAGTGGAAGGCCGCAGCGGAGCATCGGGGAGACCAGACCCAAGGGCGGGGCGGTGCTGCTCCCACCTGGTGCCGCGACTGCCTGGCCTCGGTGGTCAGCAGCGAGCAGCGAGCCCATTGTTGCAGGGAGTTGGCTGGCAGTAACAGCTGCAGTGTTGAATATGTACTGTTTCTGATCAACGATGCTTTCTCTTCTTGTGGGTCCTGGCAGCCTTGATTGTCGCTATGTCTTGGATAATACTGGCGGCCTTGCGTTGCGCTTCTGTCATGGGATGAACATCAAACCAGCCTTGGGTGGCGCCTCTGTCTTGGGAGCCTTGGGTGGCGAGTCTGTCATCGGATGAACATCAACCAGCCTTGGGTGGCGCTCTGTCTTGGGAGCCTTGGGTGGCGAGTCTGTCATCGGGATGAAACATTCAAACCAGCCTTGGGTGGCGCTCTGTCTTGGGGCTGACGGCCTTGGGTGGCGAGTCTGTCATCGGGATGAACATAAAACCACCCTTGGGTGGCCCCTCTGTCTTGGGGCTGACGGTTTGGGTGGGGGGTCTGTATCGGGATGAACATCAAACCAGCCTTGGGGGGCCTTGTCTTGGGGCTGAGGGGCCTTGGGGCGGGGCTGTCTCGGGAGAACATAAAACCCCAACCTTTGGGGTGGGCCTCTGTTTTGGGGCTGACGGCCTTGGGGGGGCCCGAGGCTGTCATGGGGATAAACTTTAAACCACCCTTTGGGGTGGCGCCTCTGTCTTGGGGCTGAGGGCCCTTGGTGGCGGGGGCGTCATCGGATAACATTAAACCAGCCTGGGTGGCGCCTCTGTCTTGGGGCGACGGCCTGGGGTGGCCGTCTGTCATCGGGATAAAACATCAAACCAGCCTTGGGTGGCGCCTCTGTCTTGGGGCGACGGGCCTTGGGTGGGTTGTCAGGGAAAAATCAAACCAGCCTTGGGGGGCGTCTGTCTTGGGGCTGCGGCCTTGGGGGGCGGTTGTCATCGGGATGAACATAAAAACCCTTGGGTTTGCCCTGTTTGGGCACCCCCTTTGGTTTCCCCCCTCGACGGGGACATCTGCCTCATCGTTGGGGATTCCCCTTTCGGTCTTCACCCTTCGTCGTCGTCACATCGCCCATGTTCGGGCAGTTTCCCCTTTTTCGGGTTTCACCCCTTCGTGTCGGACATCTCCCTCATGTTGGGGCAGTTTCCCTCTTCGGTCTTCACGCCTCGTCGTCGGCACATCCCCTTCATCGTTCGGGCAGTTCCCTCTTGGGTCTTCAGCCTTCGTCGGGGGCACTTATTCACTTCACTTTTCCTAACTACGTCGCGATGCGTCCTTGTCCCTAAAAGCTTCAGACTCGCAGGCCGCGGTTTGTAGCGGTTTCCTCTTTTGTAACGCTATTTTTTTGGTTCTTTTGGTGCTCGCCGGGGGACAGGAAGGCAGGCGCAGGAGCTTATGGCTGTTTTCAGATTTTCTACTAGTGAAGAGTTTTTCCTGGTGTTTTTGTTGCCCATTTGCTGGCAAATCCATGCACGTGCCGGTCAGGGGAAAAACTTGACTCGCAGAGAAAAATTCAGCGAGGGAAAGTGATATATCCCCGTGACAGATGAATGTGTCCGTGACGATGGATTGTTCTGTAAACACTAAAACAACTTTCCCGGTATTAGTATCTTTTTCCCAGTGTTTTTTGTCCTCTCTTCACTAATTTGAGTAGGGGTCTGCGTGGAGGGTGTTTATAGACTCCTGGTCAGGGCCCGGGCAGTCAGGGCACCTTCACGGGTCAAATATGTTCTACTCCGTGCAGGGTCGAGGGCAATGGGCGCCCGGGGAAAAAAAAATGCCCTTCTTGTAGCAACAGCGGTGTCTATTCGCCAGCCCCCAGGTGGGTAGCTGTCACGGCTTTCCCTTTAGGGGGCGAACCCTGCAAGTCACTGATTTTTGGGTTGGGCTCGTGATATACTTTACTTTCCAAGAGGTTGTTGCGCACCTTAGGTTTCAATTAAAGAAGTCAAACAGTCAAACTGGGAATTTTATGTTCAGTAGGATTGGCTTGATAGGGGGCCCTCCTAGGATCGTAGCTTGGGGTTCACCCTCGTGGCGTTTTAAAGGGAAAAATATCATGAATAAAAACGGATAATACTCTTGTAGCGTCTTTTTTTCCCGTTTAAACCAAACCTCATTGGGGTTCCAATATGTGGCCGCAACCCACACCTTCAAGACAGAATAATACTTTTTGTAGAGTGTACTGTAAGCTCCCTTCCCCCGCCCCTCAACTCCAGCCCCTCAGGGTTTCCAACCTGGCCCCCCAACACCCTTTATAAGGGGTTACGGCTCTTACCCACACTGTTTGCAGGGGCAATATCACCGACTATCGATCAACCAATCCAACTATCCCTCACTTCCTCCCTATCCCCCCCCCCCCCCGCGGAGCCCTCACGACCCCCGGATTGCAGAGAGGAGAGAGAGAAGGGGAGAGAAAGGAAAAGAGAGAGAGAGAGAGCCCTGCGCTTTATTTCCACTAGCCCCCAAAACCCCCTGGGCGGACTTTTTGGCTAGCTCCTGGGGAGGGCTATTGGGGGGGCCCCTTCCCCCCCGGGGGGCCCCCACCAAACACAGACTCTCCAATGCCCCTTCTAGTTTCTGAAATCATGGAGTAGAAATGTAATTTAATCCCAAACCCATTACATCCCCCAAAAACCCATTCACTCCCCCATTACCCATCACCCCCCCCCCATTCACTCCCCCATTACCCACCCCCCACCCTTTCCTCACCCATTCCATCCCCCCCCCCCACCCCCATTAACCCCCCACCCATTCACTCACCCTTACCCTCACAACACACCCATTCACTCACCCTTAACATCACCACACCCCCACCCCTCCCCCTTTCCCCATCACCACCCCCCCATTCACTCACCATAATACCCCCACCACACACCCTTACTCCCCCCCCCAATTTTACCCATTCCCACACCCCCCCCCATTCCCCACCATTACCCATCACCCCCACCCTTTCCCCCCCATTACCCTCACCCCCCCTTTCCTCACCCATTACCCATCCCCCCCACCATTCACCACCCATTCCCCATCCCCCACACACCCTTTCACTCCCCCATTACCATCACCCCCACCCATTCATCCCCCCTTACCCATCCCCACACACCCATTCACTCCCCCCCATTACCCATAAAACCCACCCCCCCCCTTTCATCCCCCATACCCTCACCCCCCCCTTTCCCACCCATTCCCCATCACCACACCCCATTCACTACCCTTTCCCCATCACCACACCCATTCCCAAACCCCCCCCCCAACCCATTACCCCCATTAACACACCCCCATTACTCCCCCTTACCCATCACCACCCCCCATTCACCACCCTTACCATCACCCCACCATTCATCCCCCATTACCACACCCCCACCATTCCCACCCAAACCCCCCCAACCCACCCCCCCCATTCATCCCCCATCACCCCACACCCATTCCCCATCACCCCACCCCCCCACCTCCCCCATTACCCATCCCCCTACATAAAGGGTTTCCTCAATTCTGAACCATTTTTTTTCACAATTCTGCTAAAAACTGCTAAAAAAAAAAAAAAAAAAGGGATGGATCATCTTAAAGTGGCTTAAAACTTCCTGCTCGACCGATTCCAAAAACTGTGCATATGGGGGATTCCCCCACAGGGGGCGGCACCAGAGGGGGACGGAAAACAACAACACACAACACACCCACAACACAACACACACATTTTTCGCTTATATTATTATTAGATAGAGGGGAAGAAGCGGTGCCCGGGGCGAGGGGAGGGCCCGGGGGTCACCTACACTGCAGGGCCCCCTTCAGAGCAACACGGGGGTCGCCAGAGAGGCTTTGGGGAAGCTGGCATCCTAAGAGGATGTCGAGGCTCTTTACAGCCCGGGGGTGGAGATCCGTACGAAGGCAGGTTTGTCCCCCTGGAGTACGGTTTCCGGCGGGGGGCACGCGGCGAACAAGGCCCCGCTCTCCTTTCGAGGGCCGGGGTCCGCGGGAGGCTTTTCGGGAAGCACAGCCAAAAACTAAAAATTTCTACTCTATTTAAAAACTATTCTTATCTAATATTCTAACTCTATTTAGCCTTTTAGCCAGTCCAGCACCGCCGAGACGTGGCGGACTCACCGTGATGTACAAGGGGATCACCAGCGGGAAGGAGGACAGAAAGGGTGGCCGGAGAAAGAAAGCCCCGAGGGTTTTAAAAGGGCAGACAATAACCCTTTGTTGATGTACTGACTGAAACCAAACCCTTTGTTAAAATCCATTATTGGCGACTTCCAAAACCCCGAACTAAAATACACACGCTTCGGCTTTGTATTTCTGATTTCCCCCAAATATTAAGTATAGGGGAGCGTCCCAAAACAATAAAAATGCAGCGAAAACAATCAGACACAAATAAGAGAGTAAAAAATTTTCAGAAAAAGGTAAGATTTTAGTAAAGTGAGAAACACGAAGGAGTCCCCCGGGTGAGGCAGCAGGATTTTTATAGTGACGCCTGTGATTTAAGGGGTTATGCCGCCCCCTGGTTTCCCACGATGCACCGCCGTCGAAGGTATAGTTAATGTGGGAAGCATGTGGGGTGTTCTTGGGGCCCCTCGACGATAAAAAGAAAAATTTTGACACCCCCCGGGGGTCGAATTAGTACACCGAGCACGCCCCTTGACTACAGGCGCTAAACCCCTCTCCATGCTTTCCGTTGAAATGTAAATCCCCTGTCCCCCCCCCCCCCCCCCCCCCTGCCGAATGTAAGTGATGGTGATCTATTCTGTTTTTATTTATGTTTTTTTGGGAAGGGGAAATTTTTATAAGTTATTATTATAATATTTTATTTTATATTTTAATGTCGGAACCAAACGGCTCCCCCGGGAAAAACCCAAAATGAGTAGCAAGTCCAGTATAGAGTAGTCTTTGCATACACTAATACAAAACTTATCTAATAGGAATAAAACAATCAGACCAAAGTCACATTACAACATAAGTCCAGTAATAGTATTGTCTTTAACGTATCCGAAGTAAAATTATGAAAATCCAAATAAAAAAAAAAACATCGATCAAACATATGTCAAAAACGTTATAAAGGTTAAAAAAAATATATAATCATCCATGCCTTCGATAATTAATTCTCAGTATCGTCAATTCCATATTTATTTCCCCATCATCGTTCAATTACCTTACGTTTAATTTAGCCTTCACGTTTAATTGCATTCTCTAATTGGACAGTTTTTTGTATCTATCTCACACACTCATTAGTCATATTGATATTTCCCTCATTTTTCTTAATCATACACGATATCTTTTCTTATTGGCATTTATTCCTTCCCCAGCAACCCACGTGGAAGGCCAAGTACAACACCCTCCCTCCCTCCCTGTTGACTTTCCACTGCACAAAATCTGAGCTTACTTAGGGAGGAGGGATCAGTAAAGAGGGAGAAAGTTATCGTACGGATTAATGTTTACTCTCCTTGATCTGTCTTCCTTTAGCATTTTTTGGTTTCTCTCTTCTTTCTCTTCTCTCTCTCTCTCCTCTCTTCCCCTCTTACTCCTCCCCTCTCTCCTCTCTTCTTCTTTTCCTCCTCCCTTCCTTTTCTTCTCTCCCCTTTTTTTTATCTGTATTTCCCTTTTGGGATTTATTTTACAATAACTTCTTTCATCTTTCTTCTTTCTCCTTCCTTTACCTCTTCCCTTCTTTCATTCATCATATTTCTGCTTCTGACTTCTCTTCATTTTCCCACTCACTCTTACCCCTTTCCCTTTTCTCATTTTGTATATTTTGTGAATATTTCTATTTTGGGAGCAAGACACAATTCCCCTGATGATTTAAAAGGATAAAAAACCAAGTCCAAGACATCTGCCATTAGAAAAACTTTTTAGAAATTTAAAAGGTGATAGAATATTTGGATTTAATTTGATTTAAGTTGTGATTAAATGAATATATAGGATTGATTAATTATACTATAGATATATAAAACAAATTATGCATGGATGGAAAATAAATGGAAAAAAAAAAATTCTAGACTTCGCGTTCCTCCCTCTATAACACCCCGCCCCCCCCCCCCCCTCCGCGGAGCCCTCTTATAAGACCCCCCATATTGGCAGAGAGAGAGAGAGAGTAGAGAAGAAAGAGAGAGAGAGGAGAGAGAGCCCTGCGCTTTATCTCCCCTATAACCGCATGCCGCCCTCTGGGCGGACTTTTTGGGCTAGCTCCCTGCGGAGGGCTCTTGGTGGTATGGCCTTTCGGCCACCACCTTGTGTTTCCGGTGGGCCTTGCCCCACCAACACACGGACTCTCCAGATAGCCCCTTCTACTTTCCTTAAAAAATCAGGATGTTAGAAATGTATGTTATTTAACCCCCCCCATTCACTCACCCTTAACCCATCAACCCCCCACCCATTTCACTCACCCATTACCCTCACCTTCCACCCATTCCACTCACCCATTACCCATCACCCCACACCCATTCACTCACCCATTACCCATCACCCCCACCTATTCCCTCACCCATCACCCATCCCCCCCACCATCCACCCCCCACCCATCACTCACCCATCACCCATCACCCCACCCATTCACTCCACCCTTACCCATTCCACCCTACATCAAGTTTCCTCACTTCTCGCAACCACTTTTTTTCACAATTATCGCTAAGAGGCTGCTAAAAAAAAAAAAAAGTGATCGGATCATCTCTATAATGGGCTTAAAACTCCCCTGGTCAACCCGGTTCCCAACTGTTGCCATAATTAGTGATTGCGCCACGGGGGCGGAACCTATACCACACAACACCCACACACACAACAAACACACACACACAGCAGACAGACAGACCACATTCGCTTCTATTTACGCATTACCCATCACCCGCCCCCCATTATTCCCTCACCCATCCCCCATCAAACCCCCACCCATCACACCCCACCCCTTCACTTCACCCTACAATCACCCCACACCTAAAAAAAAAATAAAAACCCATTACCCATCACCCCACCCATGCACTCACCCATTAACCCATGCACCCTACATCAAGGTTGCCTCAATGATCGCACCCACTTTTTTTCACAATTATCGCTAATTAGGCTGGCTAAAAAAAGAAAAAGTGTCGGATCATCTCATAATTGGGCTTAAAACCCTTTTCCCCCCCTGGTCAACCCGGTTCCAAAATGTGTCCTATGAGGTATTGCGCCACGGGGGGGCGGAACCTATACCACCACACACACCACACCACACACCACACACACACACAGACAGACAGACAGACAGACGACAGACCCTTTCGCTTATATTAATTATAGATGGGAAAGACGCCGGTGCCCCGGGCCGAGGGTGGGAGGTGCGGGGGTCACCTACAACTGCAGGCCGACCTTCAGATCCCACTCGAGCGGCCTCGCCAGAGATCGAGGCTTCGGGGAAGCTGGCATCCCTAAAGGAGATGTCTATGCTTCTTGACAGCCAGGGGATGGAGATCCTGTAACGAAGCGCAGTTCGCTCCCTCCATGGAGTACGCGGTGCCTTGCGGGGTGCGACGCGGCGAAACAAGTGCCTCGCTCTCCTTGATGAGGTCCGGGGGCGGGGTCCGCGCGGTGAGGCTTATCGGGGACTGCTCAGCCAAGAATTAAAAATATTTCTACATCTATTTAAACTATTCTACACTCTATTTAGACTTTGAGCAAAGCCTCCAGCACCGCCGATACGTGGCGGACGTCACCTGTGATGTACAAGGTGCATCACCTGCGGGAAGGAGGACAGAAGGATGGCCGGAGAAAGAAGCCTTTGATGGTTTAAAAATGACAGACAAGTAACCCTTTTTGTATGTATTGACTGAAACACAACCTCCTTTCGTTAACTCTCCAGTACTTGGCGACATTCCAAACGACCTGAACTAAAATACACACCTGCTTCGGCTGTGTATTTCTGATTTCCCCAAGTATTAATGATTAGGAAAGAGCGTCCCAATACATAAACCATGCAGCGAAAACACATCATACACACTACTGGCGGGCGTCACACTAGCACTTTTTCCGTCTATTTTTTTTTTTCAGCAACTTTTCTACAAACTAACATGTTCCTGGGGGACTGCCCGGTCTGCAAGCCGTCACACACACATATCGTTCGCCTAGTCATCACCATGCAGCGGTTCGACTGGGAGGGTAAACAAACTTGTTTCTTTGTGTTTGTGGTTTAAACCACTTTGTGGTTAAGATTTATTTTTTCTTAAAAAACCTTAAGGTTTAAGGTTATGTTTCATTAAACCTATAAAGGGTTGTTAGGTTTCATTAAAATCTGGTTAGGTTAGGTTAGGTTTCATTAAAATCTGTTAGGTTAGGTTTCTTAAAATATATAAGTAGTTATGTTTTATTATTATTTTGTTTTTTTTTTTTTTTTTTTTTTCTTTGCTCAAAATAAAACTTCTCCATTACAACAACGCACATATTGTAGTCCAAGAAAATAGTCTTTGTCTCTGAAACGACCGACGAAACTCTCGTCCATTATTGCCGACGGTTATCAATTACGTGCTTGTCATGCATTAAGTGTAGTATAACAATTTCTTTCATACCTCGAAAAAAAGTAAGCTGAAGGCTGTGGATCCCGCCAACTTCCTTGCGGATTATGCACCCAACACATAGTTTACCGAATAAGAAGTTAGGTATTTATTACTTCTATTGCCGTTTTCTTAGCTGTGCTTTCCTGTGCCTCTATGGTTTTTTTTTGTGCAATGAATTTTCTAACAGATAGTTGCGGTTAAGCTTTGGTTAGGTTAGGAAGGCTTCATGATTCTTAACACCACGTGGGTCAGGGTGGGGTCCTGGTGAGTTCAGAATGAGGGTATAAAACTTTTCCCAACTCTAGGCATTCATGGTTTCTTAACACGCACTGGGTGTCAGGGTGTTCTGGTGAGGTTCACTCTTTGTAGTAAATCTTTCCAACACTCTAAACATTCATAATTCTTAACGACCACTGTGTGGCCCATTGTGTTGTGGGTAGTGACCCATTGTAGCAAATCTTTTCCCACACTCTAAAAATTCATAATTCTTAACACCACTGTGTGTCAGGTGTTGGGGTGAGGTACTCGTTGTCAAATCTTTTCCCACACTCTAAACATTCATAATCTTAACACCACTGTGTGTCAAGGTGTGAGGTTAGGTTTCACATCTTTGTAGTAACTCTTTTCCCCACATTCTAAACATTCAATGATTTCTTAACACCACTGTGGTGTCAGGGTGTGTTTTGGTGACTGGACTCTTACTACAAATCTGTCCACCTCTAAACATTCCATAATTCTTACACCAACTGTGTGTCCGGGTGTGTGTGGTGAGGTGACCCCATTGTGCAATCTTTTCCCACACTCTAAACATCAATAATTCTTACACCACTGTGTGTCAGGGTGGTGTATGGTGAGTGCCCCCATTGTAGAATCTTTCCCCACTCTCTAAACATTCCATAGTTCTTACACACTGTGTGGCATGGTTGTGTGGTGAGGTGAAGACCATTTGTGCAAATCTTTTCCCACACTCTAACATTCTATTCTTAACACCACTGTGTGTCAGGGTGTGTATGGTTGAGTGACCCATTGTAGAAAATCTTTTCCCACACCTCTAAACATTAATAATTCTTAACACCACTGTGTGTCGGTGTGTGGTGGTGAGGGGGGTGACCCATTGTAGCAAATTCTTTTTCCCACCCTGACTAAACATTCATAATTCTAACAACCCTACTAGTATGTCAGGGTGTGTAATTGTGAGGTCATCTTTCTAGTATCTTTTTCCCACACTCTAAACATTCATGAATTCTTAACCACCCACTGGTGTGTCCAGGAGGGTGTGGTATGGTGAGGTTTACTCCTTCTAGTAAATATTTTCCCACACTCGACTCTAAAAACATTCATAATTCTTAACAGCACTGTGTTCAGGGTGTGTGTGGGGAGGTCACTCTTTGTAGTAAATCTTTTCCCACACTCTAAACATTCATAATTCTTAACACCACTGTGTGTCAAGGTGTGTGTGGTGAGGTCACTCTTTGTAGTAAATCTTTTCCCACACTCTAAACATTGATAATTATATTCTTAACACCACTGTGTGTCAGGGTGTGTGAGGTGAGGTCACTCTTTGTAGTAAATCTCTTCCCACACTCTAGGCATTCATGATTCTTAACACCACTGTGTGTCAGGGTGTGTTTGGTGAGCTGACTCTTTCTAGCAAATCTTGTCCCACACTCTAAACATTCATAATTCTTAGCACCACTGTGTGTCAGGGTGTGTTGGGTGAGTTGACTCTTTGTAGTAAATCTTTTCAATCGAGTCATGCGAGAGACTGTTGGCTGTTATATAGAACCAGCTTTTAAATGTATCTACGTGTACAATAGTCACTTGAATATTTTTAATACTTTCAAACGTATTGAATTATAATTTGCAAAAAATTACTGATTTATATCGAATATCTTTAAAGTAATCACTATGGATTTTGATTTGACTAAGAAAGTTGACTTCAACTTTGCATACAAAGACGATCACGAGCGACTGACTGATGCAGACGGACTAACTAGTCAGAGCGAGAAAAAACCAACGGAGATTGACTAACTAGACGGAAAAAGTGCTAGTGTGACGCCGCCTTTAATAAGAGAGTAGAAATGGTAAAGAAAACGGTAAGATTGTAGTAAAGTGAGAAACACGGAAAGAGCCCCCCGGGTGGGGCAGGCAGGATTTCTATAGTGACGCCTGTGATTAGAGGCTCATGCCGCCCCCCTGTGTCCTACGATGCACTCGCCGTCAAAGGTATAGTTAATCTGGGCAGCATGTGGGTGTTCTTGGGCCAGTCGACGATAACAGAAAGATTTTGACACCCCTCGGGGATCGAACTTAGCACACAGAGCACGCCACTTGCACTTGCAGGCGCTAACCACTCTGCCACTGCACTCTCAGAAATAAGGGGTATATTAAGGGTAGAATTGTTACATCGCACCATCACTACCCTTTTAAACCCTATGTCCAGGCTGGAGGGTAGATGCTGCCGATTATACCCTTCATCTACCCTTTATCTACCCTTTTTAGACGAGAGGGTTGGAAAAAGGTATATTTGCGTCGATCCGAAAGGGTATATTTGTAAGGGTAGAAAAAGGGTAGCAGTATTTCATCACTACAAATACCCTTTTTCTACCCTTTTCCTACCCTTTTTTTCTAAGAGTGTGCTTCTCCTGTTGAAATGTAAACCCCCTGTCCACCCGCCCCACTCTGCTGTGAATGTAAGTGATGGTGATGTTATTTTGTTTCTATTTATGTTTTTGGCTATGGGGATTATAGTAATGATGATAATGAGAGTGGTTTATTTAGAGGCAAAAAAAGAGAGGGGGATTGTTGGTGGCGATGATAGTAGTAGTACTGTAGTACAGTAGTAGTAGTAGTAGTAGTAGTAGTAGTAGTAGTAGTACTGTAGTAGTAGTAGTAGTAGTAGTAGTAATAGTAGTAGTGGTGGTTGTGGTGGTGGTGGTTATAATGGGCCTAGTGGTTGAGAGTGGTGGTGATTGAGCAGGTAATTGAGGTAACATACGTAATTACTGAGCAATCATGTATTAATTACAGAAAACTGCAACTGCGCGCTGGCACACACACACACACACACACATACACACATTGTTTTTCATGTTATTCTTATCAGAGCTTGGTTATGAAGAAAGGAGGGATATACATCTGACGAGAGAGAGAGAGGAGAGAGAGAAGAGGAGAGGAGAGAGAGAGAGAGAGAGAGAGAGAGAGAGAGAGAGAGGAGAGAGAGAGGAGAGAGAGAGAAGAGGGGGAGAGAGAGAGAAGAGGGAGAGAGAGAGAGAGAGAGAGGGGAGAAAAAGGGGAGAGAGGGAGAGAGAAAAAGGGAGAGAAGAAAGAGAGAGAGAGAGAGGGGGAGAGAGAAGGGAGAGAAAAGGGGAGAGGAGCGAAAAAAGTGAAATTTTTTAAAATTACCCCAATTGTAATTTAAGGGCAAAATCCCAATTCCCCCCCCTTCCCTTTTAAAATCAAACTCATTTGAAACACACCCACACACACCCCACACACACACACACACACCCACACACACCACAAAACACCCACACAAAACCCAAAAAACACACACCACACACCCACGCCCCGCCCCACAAACAATCCAAAAACCCCAACACACACAGACACGAACACACACACACACACACACACAAACACACACACCCCCAAAAACACACACACCCACACACACACACACCCACACACACACACACACACACACACCCCCACACACACATACACACACAAAACCGCACACCCCACAAATGCACAAAAACCAACCACACACACACACACACACACACACACACCCCGGGGCCCCACACATACCACCCACCCCACGCCACACCCCACACACACACACACATAGCAACACACACACACAACACACATGCACACAAAACACACCACACCACCCCAAAACACAACACACAACCCCAACACACACACACACAACACACACACACGCACACCCCGCACCACACAAACAATCACAACCCACACCCCAAAAATACACACACACACACACCCACACACAAAAACACACACACACACGCCCCACCCCACACTTTCACACAAACACACACACACACACCACACAAACACCCCGCGCCACACATACACACACACCCCCAAAGGGCCACACACACACAAACACACACCCCATATGCACACACCCCACACACCCCACATCACCAAAACACAACACACCCCACACACACACACACACACACCCCCAAAATTTTTAGTTTAACATCATTTCATCCCCAAATATCTTTTTTTTACATTTTTTTCCACGCGGGTTTCTGATCGGGGCGGGGGGGGGCTTTGGGGGGAAGGGGGGTTGGGGCCCGGGGGTGAAAGGGGGGATGGAAAATCATCTCTTGGACCAGGGGGGTGGGGGCCGCTTTGAGAAATTTTTTTTGTTTTTAAAATTTTGGGGGGTTCCCCGGGGTTTTTGCTTGGGGGGTTTTAAATTATTTATTTTTTTTTTTTTTAAATTTTCCCCTTGTTCCCTTTTTATTTCTCTTCTTTTTCCCCTTTTGTGGAAGGCCCTTTAAATTTTCCCCTTCCCTTTCTCTCTCTCTCTTTTTTTCTCTCTCTCTCGCCTCCCCCTTTCTTCTCTCTTTTCTCTTTCTCTCCTTCTCTGGGTTTCTATTTGCCTCTTCTTCTCTCTCTCTCTCTCTCTTCCCTCTCTCTCTCCTCATCTCTCTCTTTTCTTCTTCTCTCTCCTCCCCCTTCTCTCTCATCTTTTCTCTCTTTTTCCCCTCTCTCTTCTCTCTCTCTCTCTCTCCTTCTCTCCTCCCCCTCCTCTCTTCTCCCCTTTTTTCCTTCCTCTCCTCTCTTTCTCCCCCTTCTCAATCTCCCCCCTCTCTCTGTATTCCCTCAAAACCTCTCTTCCGTCTCCTATTTATCTCTCTTTTCACTCACTCTAAATTCAATTAAATTCCCAATTTGAAGTATTTTTATTAGCCATTAAATATGTACAAAGTTTGATCTATATCCCATGGTATATAAACATGGCCGGGGCCCCGTTAAATGTAAACATTTTTGACAGGCCCCTTGTATGTAAGCTAAAAAATGCCCTTGAAAGGGACAAACATATTTCGTATTAAAATTTTTGCATAAAAGTTTTTAAACCCATATTTACATAGACTACATACCTAAACCCTAAACAACTTCCAAAAATCAAACCAAAAGAAAATCACTCAATATCCCAAAAGAAAAAATACATCTCCCGGAAAACACAAAAAGCTACTACTCAACCCTGTATAATCAAAAACATATTTTGGGAAAAACAGTCTGAATTTAAGGGAGAATGGAAAAAATATGGAATTTTGTCATGAAGGAATTTTAACATTTTAGAACATAAAAAATCATTTTTTTTAAGAATTTTAAAGTTTTTTAAAAAGCGGGGCTGTGTGGGTTTATGATAACTAACTTTGCCCAAGGGGTTTTAATTATCCCCTTTTTTTAAGCCAAATCAGCGGTTTTATTTTTGTTATTTCGCCATACCCCAGACAACATTTTCCCAAAAATGTAAATAAGGTAAAACCCAAAGTGTAATATAAGGTTTTGTAATGTTTCAGTGGAAAATATGCTTTACTTTATTTGGGAAATAGCCTGATGATCTAGCGAGTTTTTTTATGTTTTATAACTATATTTATCCTTCCAACTAATGTTTGGGTTGGGCCCCATAAAACCCCCTAGGTTTTTTAACTGAAAATTTTATCTTTTATTAAATTCCCCCACATCTCAAAATTTTTTTACTGTCCAATTTTTTTTTGCCAGCAAATATCAAATAATTTTTTTTTTCGCAATATTTTTGAGTTTTTAAACCCATTTTCTATAACCGGGTAAACAAACTCCCAATCAAAATTTAATGTTCCCCGTTAAAAAAAACTAAAACTCTGAAGATTGTAATGTTAGGCGCGGGAGAAAAAATAAAATTTTAGTAAATTTTAAGAATTGATAATTCATTGTATATATCAAAAAAAACAAGGGCCCCAAAGTTTAACCTTTTGGGGAAATCCTGTTTTAATGCTGGGAAACCCCCAGCTTATTTTATTCACAGAAGTGTGGGTTGTTTTCCCTTTTGGGATAGGTAACTCATAAACCAATTTAGAAAAACATCCCTTATACCGTAATGCGTAATTTAAATTATCAAAACTTCATGATTCAATGTTTTCAAAAACCTTTCTCAAATACAAAAAAACCCTAATTATATAAATTTTCTACAACCTAACCCCTGCAATACTTATCCATTAAATTTTTTAATTGCTAATTTTTGGGGGATTTAAATTTTTTTCTAAAACCAAAACCCCCTTCCCGTTTAAAGGGCGTTTTTTTTCCCCAGGGAGAAATATACATTTTGTCATACATAGCTCGTTCATAATATTTTAAATTAGACTGGGAGTAAATTTAAATAGGCCCATGTTTTAAAACATCACCTAGTTTGCCGCCCTTTATGTAACGGTATAACCTTAGCTATTTTTAGTTTTTTCTGGGAAAAAAAACCTAAAGAAAAAGTTTTTTTAAAAAATTAATTAAATTTTTTAGATAATAGGACCAAAAGTGTTTTCAGTTTTTTAAAGACCTGAACATTAAAAACCATCATATCCCCTTGGGTGAAATTTTTTAAAAATTTAATTATTGAACTTACTTCTTCTGATGATTTGTCCAAAAATAAAAGTCTTGGGGAGGGTTTTTGACAAATAAGACCCAAAGGGGAAAAAATTACATGGAGGAAGCTGATTAATAATACCACAAACCCAAAATTTTGGGGAAATTTGTTTTTAATATAACCAAATAAACAACCTTGGGAACTTAAAATTTTACCAAATTTTCAATTCCCAAAATATTCCACAAAATTATGTTTTTCATTCCCCTCCCTTTATACTTCAAATTTATTATTTTTCCCCCTGTTTTTTTGGGATTACCTGCACTATTTTTGGGAAATTTTGTGTTTTTAAAAATGATTTTTTGCTCCTTTAACATGGTTGTTAACCTTACTTCTAAATTCTTTTATACTGAACGGGCCCAAAAGATAAAGGACTTTTTAAAAATTTCTTGTTCAAATTTTTCCTTTTCCCCAATGTATTCCTTTTCTCTCCGTAAAAAATCTCTCTATCTCCTCTTTACGGGACCTAAAATACCTCATTATATACCTCCTTTTCATAAATTTTTTTCTTTTCCTTAGTAAACGGGCCCAAAAAAAAATTTTAATGCCCCAAAAAAAAGAAGGACCACAACTATGCCCTATATTTCCCCTCCAGACCAAGGTGCAGAGGGAGCTGTAACAGGTAACACAGGGGAGAGGGGGGACATTACGCGCGGCTCAAGGTGTCCTCCAGAGGGCTGTGTGTGAGAGGGAGGGAGAGGGAGGAGGGGAGAGGGGAAGGGGAAGTAGTGGTGGGAGGGAAAGGTAATGGAGAAGGGTATAGAAGTGATGAAGATGTGTAAGGGAAGTAGTGGTGATAATGGCAATAGTGGTGGTAATGGTGGTGGTGGTAGAAGTGGTGGTAATAGTAGTGGTAGTAAATATGGCAGTGTTTATTGATAGAAGCAGCAAGGAAAGGAAAGAGGTGGAATAGATCATTTAAAAAAATGCAAGAATGATATGTGTTTGTGCATGTTTGTTTTATTTTGCTGTTGGAATAATTTAGAACAAGGCAACAAAAATTGCATATTTTTTCCAACCAAAAAGCTTAGAAATCACAAAACCAAACTTTGCAAACAATTCAACATTCAAAGAAAAATCAAAACACGAATCGCAATGTAAAACAAATAAAGTTTAAAAAAATTCACAATCGTCGATGGCAAACTGTACATAACTTCGACAAAAAATCCCTATAAACCCCAGTTCGACCCCCACACCTGCCACACCTTCCCCCTCAATCAAAACGACGGACTTCATGGAAAAAAACACCCGGGAAGAACGAAATATTACAAAAATCAAACACTGTGACTTAATTACCACAACCACAGGAAACAAAAGCCACACGGACAAACAAACTGGTACACAAGCAAACAAAGTAAACAAACATATAACAAGAGGAAGCCAACTATAGTTTTACCTGTTAATTCCTGCCCTGCTGCACCTGCCACATACCTGGGGGAGAGGGAGAGAGGACGACAGGTGAGATCAAAGGTGCAGTTCATGAAGTGTGGGCAATAATGCAACAATCATGACATCGTGACCTCCAATACTTTACTGTTGAGGCCACAGAAAATACTCCAAATTGAAATGAAAGTTACGTCTCTCTATCTATATACCAACATCAATCCATGGCAGTAAATACACAAATGTATCAATGAATGAATGGATCCATGAGCGAATGAATGGGTGAATTGACTGCCTGTTAAAAGACATATTTTAATACAGGATTTCAAATCTACTGACAATTCAATAAGTAAATGAGTGTACGAAAACGACTATATTATCATATTCTGAATGACAAATATTGCATAATTAACGATTGCTGATATTGAAATACGTTCACACACACACACACACACACACACACCACAGCCACCACACCCACGACACACACCACACACACACACACACACACACCACACACCACACACACACACCACACACCACACCACCAACACAAACAACACACCACAACACCCACCACACACCACACACACACAACACACACACACCCACCACACACACACACACACACCACACACACACACACACGGCCCACACCACACCACACACACCAACACCACACACAACCACACCCACACACACCACACACCACACAACACACACACACACACACACACACCCACCACATCACCCACACACACACCACACACCACACACACACCAACACAAACACACACACCACACACACCCACACAAACACAACAACACACACACACACACAACACACCAAACACACCACACACACACACCCCCACGTTCCTAACGAATGAAAGAGACAGATAACAACGATATAAAGATGAAATATGGAGACCAGGACCAAGGCAGGAATCGTGAACACCTGTCGATCCCTTGACAGGCGGAAGAAAACTTACAGAAACCAGATAACACATTAATAATACAACACGAAAGTACGCTAATGAAGGAGAGGGAAGGAAGGTGAGGGAGGGAGGGAAGGCAAAATATGAAGTCATCGAGACAGTTATGAGTTGTATCGACAAAAACATTTAGAAAGTTGGTACACCCCACCAACTTAAATAAAAGGAAGACAAGAAGATTTTAAAATTACTAGTTTTTATGTTCTACGATATTTACGTTGCCATTTGATTATTTTAATCTCCTCTCTCTCTCTTTCTCCTTTCTTTCTCCTTCTTTCTCTTTCCTCCCTCGGCTCTACTCTCTCTTCCTTCCTGATCTTCCGTCTCTCGTCTCTTCTCCGCTCAGCATTCCCTCTCGTCTCATCGTCTCTTCTCCATCTCCCTCTCTCTCTCCTCTCTCCGTCTCTCCTCTCTCTCATCTCGTCCTCTCTCTCAGTTCTCTCTCTCTTCTCTCTCTGCTCTCTTCTCTCTCTCCTCCTCGCATCGTTCTCTCTCTCGTCTCGTCTTCTCATCGCTCTCTCTCTTAATACTTTTAGGGCCGGCCTCTAAGTGCTTGCTTTTTCTTTATCTAAAGTTAATTTCTACTTGGCATTCGCTCCTGTATATTAATATACATTAGAAATTCTTGTGACTCAGTTTCTTTAACACTAATATATCCTTCGGTGTATGAAAGATTAAGAAATCAATATTATATTCTAGAACAACACATATATCATCTTTAATTTATTTTTCCGTAGATTTATTAATTCACTTATTTTAGTATTTTTTTTGGCTTATTCCAGCATACACACAAGGAATGCAAGGATGAATCTTCCATTAAAAACCGATGCGCTTCAAAATAATATGTTAATCCAAAACATAAAAAAATACTTTCTCTCTAAGAGAAGAATAAGAAGGCACTGCACATATATCTAAATTATCCAGCCCTTCATCCCAATTACAATCTATGCCGCACAAACATCACAGATATATGTACAAATCCTAACCCTCATAAATCAAAATAATAAAACCCCAATTACTAAAGCTTCACGTGTCAAAAGGTCACAGAAATAACCAAAACATCTCTGCATCTACAATTTATCTAATTTTTCTTTCACTAACAAAAAAATAGGTCACACGAACACAGCATAAATCAGTCCATAAAAAAACGTACCTATTTATTAGTTTTCCCTTTGGGAGTGGTGAGAAGAGGATTTCCTTGCAGTGTGTCCTTGTGCTCCTCCCGTCCCCCTCCCCATGAAACTCACCTGTTCCCCCCCCCCTTCCCCTCCTTACCTGCCTACCTGTCTATCCCATCCTCCACCTCCCCTCACCTGTCACCTCCCCCTCCAATCTCCTTCCTTTTCCTGTCCTTACAAATACTTCCCTCCCCTGCCTCATCTCCCCTTCCCCTGCCCCTCCTCTCCACTCACCTGCCCTCCCTCTTCAAGTACTCCTCACGCGGTGTACTCACTCACTTTCTCTCTCTTCAAGACAACGCCGCACCTCTTCCTTTTTAGCTTTCTTTATTCCTTTATTATTTATTTATACTGTAATTTTTCTCTTCATACAGTCTCTTTCATCATCATCAACCTCGCTATCATCCGCACCCTTTTCTACAATAACTCCTATTACTCCTCCTCCTCCTTCCTCCTCCGCCTCCTCTTCCTTCTCCTTCTCTGTTCTTCTTCTTTTTCTCCTCCTCCATTTCTACCTCCTCCTCCTCCTCTCTGTCTCTCGGGGCAGTCACGTGTGTGGTTCATTACTATTGTGTCTCTGTTCAAAGGATTTGTGTAGATTAATTACTTAGGTTTATGAGACTCCAGTTAGAGAGGACAGAGAGCGATAGAGGAGTCGAGAGCGAGAGCGGAGCGGTAGCGGAGAGCTAGGCGGAGGTAGAGCAAGAGCGAGTAGCAAGAGGAGATGATAATTATAGTTTTAAAGTCTCCGTCACTGCGGGATTATTGAGACCTGTTTAGCAAAAGATACGAGTCAAGTATAGTAATTTTTTTTTATTTTTTAAGAGAGTAATCAGATATTTGAAATACAAAATATATAAAAGCACAATAGTACATTAAAAAGCAATAATTAGAGAATAGTTTAACATCAATAACTTGTCGAGAAGGCCAACCCATCTCAATAAAGGTATGGACCCTGAATGTCCCGGGAGAAACAACCTCTCTCCCATCCCAGGGAGAGACGTTAGGCACCGTCCGAACCCCGACACCGGGACAAAAAAAGAAAAGAAATTGCTCACGTAGGTCCCCAAGACTAGGACACTCGCGCAGCAGTGCCGCACAGTTAATGGGACCAAGCAATCATCACAGTAAGGAGGGTGGCCAGATTCCCTCCATGAGGAATCCAGGTGTAGATAGAGTGTGACCAATACGCAATCGGAGCCAGGCATGTCTCCCATCTCCGGAAGAGACCACAGTGGCTCCAGTCCCAGTATTTGGCGATGGTTCGATAGTATTTTTTGCCCTATATTAATCCAACGTTCCTGCCAACGGTGTGAACTGATCTTTGATTTGCCGAGCGTAGGTCTGTTCCGGCACTGCAAAAATGGATAGAGCTGGTCTTCTAAAGCTGGCAGCTTTTGCCAAGCCGCCATCAGCTTCCTCATTACCTGGGTCGACCACCTACGTTAGTGCCGGTTAACCCAATAAAGCTGACCGTCGCGGCCTCGCCTCTTGAGCAGATTAAAAGCCATTCCAGTATGGCTTGACCAGCGGATGGGGATTAGTTAAAATTACATGTGATTTGAAGAGCAGCTACAGAAATCACTAAAAATTGTAAAAGAGGACATCCGGAAGAGGTAAGAAATGCCATTAGTAGCATATAATGCACTTATTTCGACCGTAAAAACAGATCAAAACACTTGAAGGCTGACGCCTTTGTTAACTATGGAATACGGACACCGTATTCACTCCTTCGTTGTGATTTTGAACCATCAGTGAAGACAGTGACAGAAACCCTGATGTTGGCAATAGTGTCTAAAAAACTGGGGCACGTTTCACTGAGGAGGGTAAGACCCTTGTTGAGAGATGGAAGGCTTTTGTCAGAAGGAACACTTCTTGGTAGAAGCGCTGCGACGCGTACTCTCGGGTAAGGTCTAATGCTGGCAAGATCCGTAAATCAGGAAGGTAGCGGGTCTCCCATAATAGCTTTAATCGGAAACCCAAGGGGTTTTGGTAGCCTCTTCGCTCAATGGTAAGTTTGTGTCCTGAATCCCAGGACACAGCACGGCAAGCTATTGAGTCAGGGAGGCGTTGGGAGTCCTACCAACATCTTAACATTGGGGACTGGCGTTGAAGATCTAATGGGGGACACCAGCATCCCACCAATGAGACTTGGGATGGGAGCTGGAACTCTGAACTCCCCGGTTGCCAGACGGACAAAACCAGCGATGGTGTACCTAACCCTGATGTGTTCACTAGTGGTTCTAAAACTGGCACGTTCAGCCTGAGGATGTAAAGACCCCCTTGGTAGAGTGGAGCTTTTTGCGAAGACACTTCTTGGAGAAGCCATGGACCGTACCTCTCGATAGGGTCTATGCTGGCAGAATTCGCGTAAAGGCAGGGAAGGATAGCGTCTCCATAATAGCTTTTAATCCGAAACCAAGGGGTTTTGGTAAGCCTCTTCAGCTCATGGTAAAGTTTGTGATCCTGATCCCAGGGACCCAGCAACGGCAAAGAGCTATTGAGTCAGGGTGGGGGGGGGGGGGGGGTGGGATGCTTGGATGGCCGATAACCAACAAATCATTAACATGAGGGACTGGCGTGTGAAGATCTAATGGGGAGGCGCACCTAGCATCCCACCCAATAGACTTGGGATGGGCCGATGACCTGAAACTCCCCGGTTGCCATAACGAACCCAGCATGGTGTACCGATCCAACTCCGCAGTCGATGGGTGTGGCGAGGCGTAAACTTCACATCCATATTCAAGCTTCGATAGGATAATAGAGCGAATGAAGATATAAGGATTTTAGCGCGATCAGCTCCCCAGCTGGTGTGGCGATAAGGACTTTCAGTTAGATGCCATGGTTCGAAGACAGTCCGTCTTGAAGAGGCACGAGGTGAGTACAAAGTCAGGTCTAGTTGTCAAAAATGGTCCTAAAAATCGGTTTCTTTCACCTACATCGTATCATCTCTTCGCGTAAAGATAACGAGGTCTGTGGTCGGGATGAATCCCACGGTCCTGCAAAAATGGAACCGCTACAGTCTTCCGCTGGAGAAAACCGGAAGCCACGATTCGTCGTCCATTCACAAACTTTGTCAATAAAAAGTTTGTAGTTCTTCTCTCGCACCACATCCTGAGCATCAACAGGAGTATTGATACATCCTCCACTGTATATGTACTAACAATCCCTCTGCAGTACATCAACAATACCATTGATGGCCGACGAGCGACAGAGCCCACTCAAGACGCCTTAGCCTTGGGGGATGCCTAACCTGGAAGCGGTGTATTCAGAAGCAACAGTATTATGCCACACCTCGAACTCTAAGGAACACCGTTGGTTTATGGAACTCTGGAGAGGAGCACAGGCAAACGACCTCCTTAGTTCCAGTCTCATTACAGAGCTGCAATATACCGTGTCTCCATGCTGTGTCCGTAAATCTTCTCAAGGTCGAAAGATGGTTACATGGTGTTGTCGAGAGGCAAATGCCTCCGCATATGATGACTCTAAGGAAATAAGTGTGCTTCCTTAGTGGGAGTGATAGCTTACGGAATCCCACTGAGAACGGAGAAAAGTTTTCCCGTTGTCCCAGAAACCATAATAAGAAGGAAGTCGACTATTTACCCATTTTTCGAATACCTTTTACAACACACATGCAAGGGGAGAGATATGGGGACCGAAATTCGTCGTAGTGAGTGGTCCTTCCAGGCTTAGGATGGCGGATCACCACGCCGACACCCCTAAGCTAATGGGAAGGTTTCATGTCATCCATATTCTATTATAGATGTCTCAACAAGATCTAGAGCCCGTTCATCCTTAGATGAACAGAGCATCGCATATGGTATATCATCTTCGGCCCGGGAAGTGTCAGCGCAACCTCATGGCTTGACAACGCTCACGAGTGTAAAAAGAACATTGTAAGATTCCCCGCCTCAGATGGAAATCTAATGCCTCTCTGTTTCCTGTCCCGCCGTCATCTCCCTAGCACTTGGAGATGCAGGTCCTGATCTATGCGCCACTGACCAAATGGGAAGCAATTATCTGCTACGTCAAGGGTCTGCCTAAAGGGTTCTCCATTAATCGATTAATAACTGGAGGGGATGGATGGGATATGAATTTCCCCCTTATTTTCTCCACTCTTTGCCAAACCTTGGACCTGGGTTAGATAGCAGCAGATCGAACTTATATAATCCGCCAGAGGAGTGACGAGCCTCCTTCATTATCTACGGTATCGAGCTCTTGACGGCTTGAAAGATTTTTTTAGGTCACTGAAGATTGGCCGTGCGATATGTATTGCGCCTCAGCAACGGCGGGAGTGACTCCTCGCTGCCGTACATCCTGATTCCACCACGGAACAGGCCGGCGGGAGAAAGAAACCAGAAGTGCGGGGAATGCTCAGCGAGGCTGCAAAATGGATTTGAGACACAAAGTAATCAACGGCCTCATCTATTGTCTGAAAGTCATCTATATGATGTTCAAAAACACAAGCCTTTTGAAAGCCCTCCCAGTCTGCACGAGAGAGGCATCATTTTGGGCGAAATCGGGAAGGGGGCGATGATACTGCTTTAAGTAGTAAGGCATAATGGTCACTCCCGCGAAGAGAATCGGCCACCTCCCATGAGAAGTCGAGGGCGACCTGTGGACTGCAGAGTGATAGGTCAATAGCAGTCAATGTTCCCGTCTGCGAATGGAAATGTGTAGGTTCTCCTGTGTTTAATATATTTAGGTTGTTGCCATCTATAAAATTTACGAGAGAATCACTGATTCTGGTGGAATCTCCCCACAGAAAATGCCGCCCATTCATGTCTCCAAGGAGAAAAAATGGACGGGGAAGCTGGCGGATAAGATCTTCAAGATCTTGGAGAGGTATGTCGTCATTTGGAGGTAGATATATTGAGCAAACAGTGTAGGTCTTGTGCAGATGGATACGACCTGCTACAGCCTGCAAGGGTGATTGCAGCAGGATGACAGAGAAGGGGACATCCTGACGATGGTAAAGGCCACAACCACCACTAAAGCCACCACCTGCTGGAGGTGGTGTGTGTACAGGGATAAAACCTGTCGGGCAGAGACACCTTCCCTGCCCTATCATTGTCTAGCAAGAGAGAAAGAGCGAGAGAGCGAGAGAGCGAGAGAGCGAGAGAGCGAGAGAGCGAGAGAGCGAGAGAGCGAGAGAGAGAGAGAGAGAGAGGGGAGGAGAGAGAGAGAGAGAGAGAGAGAGAGAGAGAGGAGAGAGAGAGAGAGAGAGAGAGAGAGAGAGAGAGAGAGAGAGGAGAGAGAGAGAGAGAGAGAAGAGAGAGAAGGAGAGAGAGAGAGAGAGAGAGAGAGGAGAGAGAGAGAGAGAGAGAGAGAGAAGAGGAGAGAGAGAGAGAGAGAGAGAGGAGAGGAGGAAAGAGAGAGAGAGAGAAAGCAGAGAAGCGAGAGCAGAGCGAGAGCGAGAGCGAGAGCGAGAGAGAGAGAGAGAGAGAGAGAGAGAGAGTTAAAATGATTGTGTGGAGGGTGGGTTGCAGGAGTAGATCTAATGCATTGATTAAGACATTTTTTTCTTTCGTCTAAATTGCTTCTCTGTGCCGATGTAAAGAGAAAAGAGTTGAGATTACTAAAGCGATGCATAGAAATACAGGTGGTTAGTGTATTCTTTTGATCTCTTCTCTCTCTCTCTCTCTCTCTCTCTCTCTCTCTCTCTCTCTCTCTCTCTCTCTCTCTCTCTCTCTCTCTCTCTCTCTCTCTCTCTCTCTTCTCTCATATATATATAACAATAAATAATTATGCATCTGTACATGAATGATTATTTTTATATAAAGTACAATAATAAGATCAAAAACTTTCTGAAAATATGAAATGGTAAGAAAAAAAAACCAAGAAGCAAGTAATCAAACAAATGTCTGATAAGCAAGAGTAAGTAAAAACAAGAAACAAAGCAGGATAGAAAGGAAAAATATAACAGTAATAATAATAATCATGCAAATAAATAAAAATGCAAATAGCGATAAAAAAAGGCAATTGTAGTTTCACATGCGGCAAAATACACGGTGTAAAAAAGTTAAAAAGAAAATTTGGGCAATATGGAATAGACAGGTAGCTTTTCTATTTCACTACATTTCCTGTTAATTTGTGGGAGATGAAAAACTGTAGAGTAATATAAAAATATATATACAAGAATTTTGACCTTCATATATATTTTTTATATTCCAGTGAGGCCAAAAATATGAATAAAATGTATAAATTGAAAATAGAAAGAGTGAAAAAGTATTGAATTAAAGGAAAAATATGACCCGAAAAACTAGTGCCGTCACTGACAGAGAGAGAGAGAGAGAGAGAGAGAGAGAGAGAGAGAGAGAGAGAGAGAGAGAGAGAGAGAGAGAGAGAGAGAGAGAGAGAGAGAGAGAGAGAGAGAGAGAGAGAGAGAGAGAGAGAGAGAAAGAGAAAGAGAAAGAGAAAGAGAAAGAGAGAGAGAGAGAGAGAGAGAGAGAGAGAGAGAGTATCCCTTGCCTCTATGACTATAATAAAAACTGCTAAAATTAACTTTGCAAACAAACAAACAAAAGAAATAAAAACAAAAATGGAAGAATGTAAACAAAAACTTCAAGACAAGTTGACCCTAACAAAAACACAGGTACGCCTTACTTTTTTAGACGTATTGTATTTTAACATTCTTAAAGTTTTTTTTCTTCATAGCATCACACTCTTTTTACAAACGTCCACAGGGATAATTAGATGACGTGGTCACCCCTAAAACATAAGATGGAAACATCTTTCCCTTCCTTCTTCCCTAAAAAAGTAGAAACAGTAGAAAAAAGACAGCAATATTATTATTATTATTATTATTATTATTATTTTTATTATTATTACTAATATTATTATTTTTAGTATTATTATAATTATCATTGTTAATACTATCATTTATATTGCTACTTATGTTAACTGATAAATATTTTTTTTTATCTCTTGAGTGGGAATTGAGTGTTAATTATGTGTCTTATTTGCAGGTGATGAGGTGTGAGGCGACCTGTCTCTAGTAATGAAGGATGGAGGGAGAGGTGGGAGGGTGGAGAAAGGGAGGGAAGGAGAGGAGGTGAGAAGGTGGATGGGAGGATGAGAGGGATAGGAGAGCGAATGGACGGAA
>JACEEZ010006281.1:73555-82182 GCA_016584305.1 Chionoecetes opilio | reverse complement strand
AGAAAAAAGAAGAAAGGAAATAAGAGAGTTATGGAGGTAAAGAAGAAAGAAGGGAGGAGAGTGAATGGAAGAAAAAAGTAGTGGGAGGAAGATGGAGGGAAGGAAAAGATGGACAAAATAAGAATGCAAGGAGGGGCTAGGGAGTATGGACAATGATGTTTTCATGTCTTAAAATACATTAAAAAAAACATTATTGTCTTCATCATTATGTAAGTCCCTGTATAATAATGTTCCTGTTATTATCATTACAGTATTATCATTAACCATGGAGTATCATACCATGTTATATCGTACCACTGTTATTATCATACCACTGTATTAGCATTACACTGTGATCATTACCACTTGTATAATTAATTACCACGGTTATCATATTACCACTGTTATCATACATTACCACGGTTATTATCATTACATGTTATTGATCATACACTTGTTAATCAACCACTGTTATTATCATTACCATGTTATTATCATTAACCATGTTATATCATTAACACTGTATCATCATTACATGTTCATATCATTAACCACTCCAAGAGCCAATAGATACACTTTTATCATTACCACTGTTATATCTTACACTGTTTCATTACCATGTTACATCATACATGTATTATCATTCCACTGTTATATACATTACATGTTATATCATTACCACTGTTATCATCATTACCACTGTTATTATCATTACCACTGTTATCATCATTGCAATTCTAACTATTTTCTTTGTCATTTGTTTACGTTTTATCCTCTCATTACTTTCGGCTTTTTTTCATTTATTTCATTTTGTCATTTTGTCTTCTTTCTCTTCCTTAATTATCATATTCCTCCTCCGTGTTTCCACTTCTATAAACTTTCCTGTTGTTTCTCCTCCATTTCCCTGTTCACAACTCAAGGCACTTTCTCCATTCCTAACTATTCCTCTTCCTCTTCCTCCTCCTCCTCCATAGAAAGTGTTTACCCTCCCTAATCATCAAAGTTCTCAAGGCTTTCATTTGTTTCCATCACAACCAATCCTTCTTCCCCAATATTCTTTCTCTATTCACCTTTTTTCTCCATTCTCATGTTCCTTTAGTGATTTCTTCCTTCTTTCCTTCCTTTCTTATTCTTTCTTAATGGTATCACATCATCTCTCTCTCTCTCTCTCTCTCTCTCTCTCTCTCTCTCTCTCTCTCTCTCTCTCTCTCTCTCTCTCTCTCTCTCTCTCTCTCTCTCTCTCTCTCTCTCTAATGACGTTTATCCCTTTACTTAAATTCGCAAAACCTTTCTCCAAATTTATTTTCATTCCTACCGCATTCACAAACTGACATATTAGAGAGAAAAAACAAAAATAGTACAGTAATAATGATAATAATAATAATACTATTAACAATAATAATACTAATAGTAAAAGATGATGATGATGATAATGATAAAGCAATTTCAGTTTTAAGTACAATTTGCAATTTTTCTTTTAATTTTTTTTACGATTTACAATAATATACCTTTACTACTATCGCTACAGTCATAATCGTAGGCTTCTCGCGTTTAAAATTGTATATACTGTAAGTTATACAAACATATATCGCATTTACAGAAAACGAATAAAGTCTATGTTCTCTCTCTCTCTCTCTCTCTCTCTCTCTCTCTCTCTCTCTCTCTCTCTCTCTCTAATATTTGTGACATTTTTTTACGAATGGTCTGTCATTTCCTACCAAGAGAGAGAGAGAGAGAGAGAGAGAGAGAGAGAGAGAGAGAGAGAGAGAGAGAGAGAGAGAGAGAGAGAGAGAGAGAGAGAGAGAGAGAGAGAGAGAGAGAGAGAGAGAGAGAGAGAGAGAGAGAGAGAGAGAGAGAGAGAGCATAATTCTCTAAAGATAAAGAAGACCAAATTCCATTTTAATCTATGCAAAAAATTAAAGAAAAATTGCCTCAAAATTCAAGAGTATATTTGGATGATAATATGAAGGAAGGAAGGACTCAGAAGCAGTGGCGTATATAGATACTTAAAAATAAAGGGAAATACAGGGGTGAATCCAGGATTGTTTATAAGGGGGGGGGGTCTTGTGCGAAAGCGAGCCTCAACAGCTGAGGGAGTTTACAATAATAGCAAAATTGCAATGTGTTTCGGGGGGCCTCAGTCGCCCCCCTGAGACTGGTTCACCAACCCTTTTCAATCATGCTTTATAGTTACCTCACCCCCCCTTCTATTTTTAACCCCCGGGTAATGAACCCAAAAAAAAAAATTACTGTGAGGAACGAAATATTATGACGTATGGTTTTGGTGAGACGAAGCACTTATGGCAGGCTACCAACCGTTCTTGAATACGGCAGACAGCACCGATGGGTTTAGCCCATTTACCAGATTTTTTAAACCAAAATTCATGCCCCCTTTTTCTTAGACGTACTGTCCCAAAAATCTCCTTTTATTTCCCCTAAAGGGTTAATTTAGGTTAAATAGATGATTAGTCGGGTTAGAGGTGGGTTTTGGTTTTTAGTTTTAAAGTTGGGTTTAAATCAGACTGGGTTGGGTTAGGTTTAAATGGGGTTTGGTTTGAAAAAATAGATATCAGAAAAAAAAAAAAAATCAATAAAGGCAGTGCGAAGCGGTGCAAGGTTTGCAGGGCATTACATCCCCCATACTGTAAAATTATTCCGGCAAAAGAGTGCAGTTTTATCAGTACACTTAAAGTTAGGTTAGTTTGACTGATGTTACAAAGCCAATACCGAAAATATTACTAATTGGAGTGTAAGGTGCAGTATTCATTCATAATCCATACCTGTAAAAGAAAATATATTTTCCGCAAAATAGTGTTTTTTTCTCCAACCTATCAAACTATTCCTCAGATTCTTAAAGCCTAATTTACAATGGGTAAGTGGCAGCTATTAATCTTCCCCAAGTCATATAATGTATTCGCGCTGGCTAAAAATCGTAAACAATTATAATCCTTTCTCCCGACCTATTAGTGTTTTTTTCTCTCCTACAGACCTAACAAAATCCCTCAAGAATACCTCTAGGTTATATTATAAAGTGTGGAATTGTTACCCTTTAACGACACAATTCCCTTACCTGCCAAAGTCCTCAATGACCCCCCAAAATATCTATCCTTAGCATCATTATAACGTTTAATCTAACCCTACCATATACCTCCTAGCGAGACTAAGGCGGAAAGTGAATAAAAATTTTACCATTCAGTTGCCATATGAAGTTATAGTTTTTACCTTATGTTGGTGGAAGGACGCGCCTAGCGAGTTATTAGGACATCATCGTGAGCTTCAGTCTTCAGAATTCCCTTGGTGAGGCAATGATATTTGTGTCATTCTAACTCATTATGATTGGCTAACACTCTCAAGTGATGAAAAATCTTTCTTGATGGCCAGCGACAGTCAGAAGTTTCCTTCATGGTCGAACGAACGGACCCTAGCTTAAGTCGCATCATCGTGAGCTAAACATCGGACGATCCTTTGAAGATACCATTTTGTGGTGTTCGTACTCAATCTAAGATGGCCGCTATGAACATTAAGATGATTTAACCGTTAGGCGAATTACAAGTTGAACATCCGCCCCTGAAGGTGATGTGATAACTCACTATGTATAGACCAGAGTCAGATTTAAGATAGGGAGAGATTAAGAAGACCTTTAGCTGTAGTTACTATACGTCAATGAAGATGGAGAGGTAAATTCTCGTAACTGTTACCTAGTAAAGAGAGAAGAGAGAGAGAGAGAGGAGAGAGAGAGAGAGGAGAGGAAGAGAGAGAGAGAGAGAGGAGAGAGAGAGAGAGAGAGGAGAGAGAGAGAGAGGAGAGAGAAGAGAGAGGAGAGAGAGGAGAGAGAGAGAGAGAGAGAGAGAGAGAGAGAGAGAGAGAGAAGAGAGAGAGAGAGAGAGAGAGAGAGAGAGAAGAAGAGAGAGAGAGGAGAGAGGAGAGAGAGAGAGGAGAGAGAGGAGGAGAGAGAGAGAGAGAGAAGAGAGAGAGAGAGAGAGAGAGAGGAGAGAGAGAGAGAGAGAGAGAGAGAGATCGTATATTTAGCTCCTTCTCTAATAATGGTAAATGTATAATCAATTTATCCGAAAGCTTTGCTTCAAATTACATTAATTAACATTTTTTTACATAGTTATTAACACGATGATTGTCACTTAGATTGAAACGTGTATTTGTATGTGTGCGTGTGTGCGTTGCGTGTGTGCGTGTGTGCGTGTGTGCGTGTGTATGTGTGTGTGTGTGTGTGTTAGTCGAGTAACTTATGTTTTTATATTGGAAAAATTATTCTTGATTATAATATATGGAAAAAAGAGTGTTTGATTAATCAACTATGTCATCACACCCACACCCACACCCACACCCACACACACGCGCACGCACAGACACACGCACACGCACACGCACACGCACACACACGCACAACACACACACACGCACACACACACACACACACAACGCATACCAGTACATAACCTCTATTGACTTAGCATGTTGCAAGATTAATGTTTTATCAATAAAATGAAAAGCACTCGACGTTCAACAAATACAGGTAATGTAACAGGTAGCAGGTATCTTACGTGTGGTAATTACGCTACATAATAACGTTATTAACAATAGCGATATGAATAATAGCAAAGATAACGTATATTTTACTTCTTTTCTAGCTGTTCTGAATTCATATATTTTCCTGAACAGATTAATAGAACAAACATACTAGCAATTACACGCCTTAGCTTCATAATGCAATACAGTTTTGCCTTAACCTGTCCCTTCCCACACACCTGCCTTCACCTGGGGGATTAATTGACCTCACGTGTGGCTTTAGGTTCAGGTGTGGAACTACTATATAGATCCCTTTGGAAAGCGGGCAAAGGTGGGATCATGGTTAATTAAAGGTAAGTTTTAAGGAAATTGTGAATTAAGCTTAACTTAAGGGATCTAAGGGTAGACAGTGGATGGTCTCAAGTTTTATGTATGTATGTATGTTTAGGGACGTAAAGATGGATCACATTGAATTTGGGTTGAATTTATAGGGTAAAATGTGGGTTGTGAATATTTTGGGGTACGTGCATATGTTAAAAAGTTGACCAACCACATAGAATCATGGGGTGAAATCAAGAGGAAAAAGGTGAATAATTTTCAGATAGTATATATTTTAGGTCAAAATTTGTGAGGTTAATCTACTAAAAAATTAGTAAAATGTATGTGAGGTTGTTATGCGAGGTGAGGTGAGACAGGATACACAGGCTCTCGAGTTATGGTGATGTATGCAAATGTGATGAAGTGCACGAGGCTTAGTGATGACGTGAAAGGTGGAGTGAAATGATATATAATAAGGAAGGATGATAAGATAAGATCCATCTCCTGAAACTCATGCCCTTTATATTTCTGCCCGTAATCATGCCAAATCTTTACTTCAACTTACCAAAAACTCTTTCATTCGTAGAAAATGTCAAAATCTTTCTGAATCAAATTCCTCTCGATGACTTCTGGCAACTAGCAAGTCAAAACTCTTAACCAATTCTTTCTCACCTCACATCTTCATAGATCTTCANATGGGGAAACTGGCACGTCACTCGCCTCCTTATCAATATGCCTTTCCACCCATCAGCTCGGAAGTCTGGAAATCATAATGTGTCAGTCCAAAGTAGGGTCGAAAGACTGAGGTAAAAAATAACTGCCCTGTTTCCCTGCTGCCGGTGCTCGGCAAAGTTATAAAGACCGTCGTGGCCTCGAGAGGCACGGAGCACCTCGAGAGGCACCACCTGCTGATGGCACCACCAGGCAGTTTGGGTTTCGAGAAGGGAGGTCAGCGGCAGACCTGCACCTATTGCTGGCTTCTGACCTGAGTGCAGCCCTGGACCAAGGCAAGGCCACTGCCGTTGTGGCGCTGGGCATCGAAGGCGCCTTTGACCGGGTATGGCATGAAGCCTTGGTCACAAAGCTCGCCGCCGGCATAGACGGGACACTCCTGCCTCTCCTCAGAGACTATCTGAGGGACAGACACCTGAGGGTGACTGTCAGTGGTCGGGAGTCCGATGTACAGCCCATCAGAGCAGGTGTGCCTCAGGGAAGCTGCCTCGGTCCCCTGCTGTGGAACATTTACAGTAATAACTTGCTGCACCTCATCCCAAGGGCAAAGGCCTTTGCGGATGACATCACCCTGACCCAGAGCTACAGCTTAGAGGAGGAAACTGCCACTACGTCCCAGCTCAACGACAGGCTAAGCCGCATCGCAGCCTGGGGCAGCATGTGGCAAGTGAAGTTTGCTTCCCACAAAACGCAGCTTCTCAAAGTCTACAGGTCGGATGCAGCTCTGCGCCTTAAATTCAACGGGGACACACTGGCACCGCAGGACGAAGTGGATGTACTGGGGGTCACCTACGACCGTAGTTTAACCTTCAGAACCCACATCGAGCGGCTCGCTAGAGTGGCCTCAGTGAAGCTGCCATTTCTGAGGAGGATGTCGTGGCTTCTCGACGGTAGGGGGCTAGAAATTCTCTACAAGGCGCAGGTACGCTCCTCCCTGGAGTACGCATGCCTCGCGTGGGGCGGCGCGGCCAATAAACACCTCGCCCTTCTTGACAAAGTACAGGCCCGAGCGGTGAGGATCATCAAAGACAACAATGCCGGACAGGAGCCACATCTCACCACCTTCCAACACTGACGTGACGTGGCGGGACTCACCGTGGTGTTCCAAGGTGCAGGTGAAGCGTGTGGGTCACCTTCAGGCGTTGTGGCAGGCCTTACCGCCTGGCCCCGGTCACCAACCGTGCTGTCGCCCTGGCTCCTGGTGAGCTATTACATCCCCGCTGCCGTACGTGGCACCACCAGCGCCAGTTCACAAACACTTATATCAGTTGGTGGAACACGCTGATATCACAAACAGACTTTAACGGAGCGAGTGTCCAGGAATTCAAAGTGATGGTGAATAACGGTTGCTGGACAGAGCTGAGTGATAGTGATAAGTGACTATTATAAGGACCAGAGTCAGACTTTAAGATAGGGAGCATTAAGAATGTAACCTTTAGTCTGTAAGTTACTATACTCCAATGTAATGTTGAATGTAACTTCTCTGTAAACTGTTAACTAGTATAAAAACGAGAGAGAGAGAGAGAGAGAGAGAGAGAGAGAGAGAGAGAGAGAGAGAGAGAGAGAGAGAGAGAGAGAGAGAGAGAGAGAGAGAGATGAGAAGAAGAAAGAAGTGAGGAGAATGAAAATAAAACATCTGTACATGAGAGATAATTAGCAGGTGTTCACATAATTAACAGGTGTTATTTCTCTCACCTGTTCCACCCACAAGTTGGTCGTCATGATCTGGTTCTTCAGGTTCTGCAACACAAAGAAAAAAAGAATAATTAATGAAAATGATAAAGATAATTAGAAATATCTCATTAAAGAAAAACGAATAAAAGTGAAAAAACTGCATAATGTGTTTTGTAGAATCTTTTTTTGTAGTGTGTGTGTGTGTGTGTGTGTGTGTGTGGTTGTGGTGTGGTGGGGTGTGTGTGTGTGTGTGTGTGTGTGTGGTGTGGTGGTGTGTGTGTGTGAGAGAGAGAGGAGAGAGAGGGGAAAAAAGAGAGAGAGAGGAAAAGAGAAGAGAGAGAGAGAGAGAGAGGGAGAGAGAGGAGAGAGAAGAGAGAGAGAGAGAGAGAAGAGAAAAGAGAGAAAAGAGAGAGAAAACTCTAAAATCCTGTTTTTCTCCCTCCCGTCTGACCTTCACTTAATGTAAACAAGGTCAAGGGATGATACTCGCGGCAAAGATCAAAGTCACGTGACTCAAGGTGAGGTGGAGGTCACGTGAGGGTCACCTTGGGAGGAGCCAGCGCCAGGGAGGTCACGCCGAAGGAGGAGGAGGAGGAGGAGGAGGAGGAGGAGGAGGAGGAGGAGGAGAAGAAGGAGGGGAGGAGGAAGGGAAGGAAGAGGGGGAAGAATGGGATGAGGAGTTAGAGGAGGAAGAATGAAAGGATAAGGTTAAGGAGGAGGTAAATAAAAGAAGAGAAGAAAAGAAGGAGGAGAAAAAGAAGACGAAAAATAATAATAACAACAACAACAACAACAACAACAACAACAACAACAACAACAACAACAACAACAACAACAACAACAACAACAACAACAACAACAACAACAACAACAACGAGTAAAAAGAAGAGAAAATATGAACAAAATAAAGAATATTTTTTTATAGATATCATCGCACTCATCCTCTTACACACACACACACACACACACACACACACACACACACCACCCCACATACACAACACACACAACACACACATACCACACACACACACACCACACACACCACACACACACACAAACACACACACACATCACAATACACATACACATAAAACACACAACCCACACACATACACATAACATAACACACACACCCCACACCCACACCACACACACACACATACCACACACACACACACACACATCCTCACTGACTTGGGAGGAGGAATATTAACATCAACCTCACCTCCTCTTCTTCCTCTTCCTCCTCCTCCTCCTCCTTCCACAAAGTGTAGGTATCTTGAGAGGGTCTAAATTACTTGTATTATCAGTGTGACGGTATGAAGAGGAAGTGGAAAAGGAGGAGGAGGAGGAGGAGGAGGAGGAGGAGGAGGAGGAGGAGGAGGAGGAGGAGGAGG
>JACEEZ010006281.1:63555-68555 GCA_016584305.1 Chionoecetes opilio | reverse complement strand
GAAGGAGGGAAAGAAGAAGGAGGAGGAGGAGGAGGAGGAGGAGGAGGAGGAGGAGGAGGAGGAGGAGGAGAAGGAGGAGGAGGAGGAGGTGATGAGACTCTCATGACAAACTTCAAAGCCTTTTTTTCCTCTTTCTGCCTTGGAGGAGGAAAATAATGGTAGTCATTTACACGTGTCCTTTTTTTCTTCCCTTTTTCCTGCCTATTCTTTTTTTTTTCCTCGCCAGTTTCATGACTATTTTTTTCTCTAATTTCTTTTTTTTTCTCCTCTTTGTGTGTTTTGGAAATGAGTGGCGGAAAATCTCTGTGCTGAATATTGCGTTGTTGAAATTTTTTTTTTTCCTTTTTTCTTTCACTGTATTGTTCTCAGTTGCATTTCTTTATTATCCCCTTGAGACCCAGAACGTAATTTCTATTGTAATTTGACTACCATTAGACGATTTTTAGTGACTATAAGCAATGTTTTATAGATATGACCTGTTTAGTATCCTTGTCGACTAACTAATTTGGTATATTCAGTTAGTTTTCGTAATTTTATGGCTAAAAGACAATTTTTTATAGCCAAGGCAAGATCTGGGCGTGAAGAGGTTAATCCAATTATTTCATTTCTTCCATGTAATGAAACTATAGATTTACTTTTTTTTCGTTCTTTCTTGTACCATAACTTTTCGCCATCTATACTTATTTCCTACTTTTTGTAATTTTTTGTATTTGTATGTTGCTGGCTTTGTTCGTTTTCGTGTATATAATTGTGAACTGAATAGCGCCCTTGAAGTTTTTTTTTTTTTGCACGATATACGTTTTAAAAAGAGACCCAAGTTTTCTTTGTCTCTTCACATTGTTGCGTTCATTGCCTGTTTTTTGGACACAATCAGGTTATATCTTAGTCCCTTATCAAAGTTGAGGTCTTAAGACCTTGATCATGTGTGAGTCTTAGTCCTCTGATTGTAGTTGATCTTAAGTCACTCGTCTTAGTTGATCTTAAGTACCTTGATCATGTAGTTGAGTCTTAGTACCTCTGTCACATATACTTAATTCCCTTGATATGGGTTGAGGTCTTAAGTCACCTCTTCATGTAGTTGAGTCTTAAGTCAACCTCGATCAGGAGTTGATCTTAAGTCACCTCTGATCTGTCTTGAGTCTTAAGTCACTCGATCAGGGAGTGAGTCTTAAGTCCCCTTCTGATCATTGTGTTGAGTCTTACGTCACCTCGATCATGGAGTTGAGTCTTAAGTCACCTCTGATCATGGAGTTGAGTCTTAAGTCACCTCTGATCATGTAGTTGAGTCTTAAGTCACCTCTGATCATGTAGTTGAGTCTTAAGTCACCTCTGATCATGTAGTTGAGTCTTAAGTCACCTCTGATCACGGAGTTGAGTCTTAAGTCACCTCTGATCATGGAGTTGAGTCTTAAGTCACCTCTGATCATGTAGTTGAGTCTTAAGTCACCTCTGATCATGGAGTTGAGTCTTAAGTCACCTCTGATCATGGAGTTGAGTCTTAAGTCACCTCTGATCATGGAGTTGAGTCTTAAGTCACCTCTGATCAGGGTAGTTGAGTCTTAAGTCACCTCTGATCATGGAGTTGAGTCTTAAGTCACCTCTGATCATGGAGTTGAGTCTTAAGTCACCCCCTGATCATGGATTTGAGTCTTAAGTCACCTCTGATCACGGAGTTGAGTCTTAAGTCACCTCATGGATTATGAAGAGTTGGAGTCTTAAGTCACCTCTGATCACGGAGTTGAGTCTTAAGTCACCTCTGATCATGGAGTTGAGTCTTAAGTCACCTCTGATCATGGAGTTGAGTCTTAAGTCACCTCTGATCATGGAGTTGAGTCTTAAGTCACCTCTGATCATGGAGTTGAGTCTTAAGTCACCTCTGATCATGGAGTTGAGAGTCTTAAGTCACCTCTGATCATGGAGTTGAGTCTTAAGTCACCTCTGATCACGGAGTTGAGAGTCTTAAGTCACCTCTGATCATGGAGTTGAGTCTTAAGTCACCTCTGATCATGGAGTTGATATCTTAAGTCACCTCTGATCATGGAGTTGAGTCTTAAGTCACCTCTGATCAGGAGTTGAGTCTTAAGTACCTCTGATCATGGAGTTGAGAGTCTTAAGTCACCTCTGATCATGGAGTTGAGTCTTAAGTCACCTCTGATCATGGAGTTGAGAGTCTTAAGTCACCTCTGATCATGGAGTTGAGTCTTAAGTCACCTCTGATCACGGAGTTGAGTTTAAGTCCCCTCTGATCATGGAGTTGAGTCTTAAGTCACCTCTGATCACGGAGTTGAGTCTTAAGTCACCTCTGATCATGGAGTTGAGTCTTAAGTCACCTCTGATCACGGAGTTGAGTCTTAAGTCACCTCTGATCATGGAGTTGAGTCTTAAGTCACCTCTGATCATGGAGTTGAGTCTTAAGCACCCCCTGATCACGGAGTTGAGTCTTAAGTCACCTCTGATCATGGAGTTGGGGTCTTAAGTCACCTCTGATCACGGAGTTGAGTCTTAAAGTCACCTCTGATCATGGAGTTGATTTCTTAAGTACCGATCTGGAGTTGAGTCTTAGTCACCTCTGATCACGGAGTTAAAGTTTAAGTCACCTCTGATCATGGAGTTGAGTCTTAAGTCACCTCTGATCACGGAGTTGAGTCTTAAGTCACCTCTGATCACGGAGTTGAGAGTCTTAAGTCACCTCTGATCACGGAGTTGAAGTCTTAAGTCACCTTGATCACGGAGTTGAGATCTTAAGTCACCTCTGATCATGGAGTTGAGTCTTAAGTCACCTTGATCATGGAGTTGAGTCTTAAGTCACCTCTGATCACGGAAGTTGAGGTCTTAAGTCACCTCTGATCACGGAGTTGAGTCTTAAGTCACCTCTGATCATGGAGTTGAGTCTTAAGTCACCTCTGATCATGGAGTTGGGGTCTTAAGTCACCTCTGATCAGGAGTTGAGAGTCTTAAGTCACCTCTGATCAGGAGTTGGGGTCTTAAGTCACCTCTGATCACGGAGTTGAGTCTTAAGTCACCTCTGATCACGGAGTTGAAGTCTTAAGTCACCTCTGATCATGGAGTTGAAGTCTTAAGTCACCTCTGATCACGGAGTTGGAAGTCTTAAGTCACCTCTGATCATGGAGTTGAGTTTTTAAAGTCACCTCTGATCATGGAGTTGAGTCTTAAGTCACCTCTGATCACGGAGTTGAGAGTCTTAAGTCACCTCTGATCACGGAGTTGAGAGTCTTAAGTCACCTCTGATCACGGAGTTGGAGTCTTAAGTCACCTCTGATCACGGAGTTGGAGTCTTAAGTCACCTCTGATCACGGAGTTGGGGTCTTAAGTCACCTCTGATCATGGAGTTGAGAGTCTTAAGTCACCTCTGATCACGGAGTTAGAGTCTTAAGTCACCTCTGATCACGGAGTTGAGTCTTAATCACCTCTGATTCATGGAGTTGAGAGTCTTAAGTCACCTCTGATCACGGAGTTGAGAGTCTTAAGTCACCTCTGATCATGAGTTGAGTCTTAAGTCACCTCTGATCATGGAGTTGAGCCTTAAGTCACCTCTGATCATGGAGTTGAGAGTCTTAAGTCACCTCTGATCACGGAGTTGAGAGTCTTAAGTCACCTCTGATCATGGAGTTGAGAGTCTTAAGTCACCTCTGATCACGGAGTTGAGTCTTAAGTCACCTCTGATCATGGAGTTGAGTCTTAAGTCACCTCTGATCACGGAGTTGAGAGTCTTAAGTCACCTCTGATCATGGAGTTGGGGTCTTAAGTCACCTCTGATCACGGAGTTGAGTCTTAAGTCACCTCTGATCACGGAGTTGTGAGAGTCTTAAGTCACCTCTGATCACGGAGTTGAGTTTTAAGTCACCTCTGATCACGGAGTTGAGGTCTTAAGTCACCTCTGATCATGGCGTTGAGATTTCTTAAGTCACCTCTGATCATGGAGTTGAGGTCTTAAGTCACCTCTGATCATGGAGTTGAGTCTTAAGTCACCTCTGATCACGGAGTTGAGAGTCTTAAGTCACCTCTGATCATGGAGTTGAGTCTTAAGTCACCTCTGATCACGGAGTTGAGAGTCTTAAGTCACCTCTGATCACGGCGTTGAGAGTCTTAAGTCACCTCTGATCACGGCGTTGAGATCTTAAGTCACCTCTGATCACGGAGTTGAGGTCTTAAGTCACCTCTGATCATGGAGTTGAGTCTTAAGTCACCTCTGATCACGGCGTTTGAGAGTCTTAAGTCACCTCTGATCATGGAGTTGGGGTCTTAAGTCACCTCTGATCATGGAGTTGAGGTCTTAAGTCACCTCTGATAATGGAAAGTTGGGGTCTTAAGTCACCTCTGATCATGGAGTGTGGAGTCTTAAGTCACCTCTGATCACGGAGTTGAGAGTCTTAAGTCACCTCTGATCAGGAGTTGAGAGTCTTAAGTCACCTTGATCACGGAGTTGAGTCTTAAGTCACCTCTGATCATGGAGTTGAGGTCTTAAGCACCTCTGATCACGGAGTTGAGTCTTAAGTCACCTCTGATCATGGAGTTGAGAGTCTTAAGTCACCTCTGATCATGGAGTTGGGGTCTTAAGTAAACTCTGATCAGGAGTTGGGGTCTTAAGTCACCTCTGATCATGGAGTTGAGAGTCTTAAGTCACCTCTGATCATGGAGTTGAGAGTCTTAAGTCACCTCTGTTATCATGGAGTTGAGTCTTAAGTCACCTCTGATCATGGAGTTGAGAAGTCTTAAGTCACCTCTGATCACGGAGTTGAGAGTCTTAAGTCACCTCTGATCACGGAGTTGAGAGTCTTAAGTCACCTCTGATCATGGAGTTGAGAGTCTTAAGTCACCTCTGATCATGGAGTTGAGAGTCTTAAGTCACCTCTGATCACGGAGTTGAGAGTCTTAAGTCACCTCTGATCATGGAGTTGAGAGTCTTAAGTCACCTCTGATCATGGAGTTGAGAGTCTTAAGTCACCTCTGATCACGGAGTTGAGCCCTTAAGTCACCTC